>JBBPBX010006440.1:0-43688 GCA_038048925.1 Garcialebias charrua | reverse complement strand
GTCAAAAGCGGATTGCGGAAAGCCTTAGCAACTGTTTTAGCTCGGCAGTAAACAACTGTATCATCAGCATAGAAATGTAAGGATGCATCAGGGATGCTCTGACCTACATTACCTATGTAGATTGTAAAGAGGGTTGGTCCTAAGACTGAGCCTTGTGGTACACCATTGTTGACTGTTAAATAACTGAAAGAAGTACCATTATGTTGATCACATTGCCTCTGATCTGAAAGTCAGAGTCAGAGTCAGAGAGTCAGAGAGTCTTTATTGTCATTTGCACCGCATGTGGTACATGTGATGAAAACGAGATTATGTACACGAGGTCCCAGTTACATCCAACAACAAATGAAAGAGAAAAACAGTAATAACATCTAGAACTAACTAAGAAAAACATCAACTAGTAATACACAGCAGCACGAACATGAGTTTGTATGAGCAGATGGTCACAGATGAACACAGATGAATACAGCAACAAGAAAACAGATCAGCATCAGTATGATGTGATATTTTGCAGTGTTTATTTTTTATTTTATTTTTATTTATTCATGAGTCTAACAGCCTCAGGGTAGAAGCTGTTCCTCAGTCTAGTGGTTCTACACTTGATGCTCCTCAACCTCCGTCCTGAGGGGAGTGGGGCAAAGAGTGAGTGTGCTGGATGAGTGAGGTCTTTCATGATGCAGGTGGCTCTTTTCCTGCATCTGGAGGTGTAAATGTCTGTGATTGTGGGGAGACTGACTCCAACATCTTCTGTGCAGCCTTCACCACTCTCTGTAGAGCTTTCCTCTCTTCAACTGTGCAGCCTCCATGCCACACGTTGATGCTGGAGCACAGGATGCTCTCCACTGCACACCTGTAGAAGGAGGTGAGGACTGGGCTGCTCAGACCAGCACGTCTCAGCCGTCTGAGGAAGTAGAGTCTCTGATGACCTTTCTTGATCAGGCTGGTGGTGTTGTTGCTCCAGCTGAGGTTATCATTCATGTGTACACCCAAGTATTTGTAGCTGGAGACCACTTCCACTGCAGACCCACCTATTTTCAGTGGGGCATGGGTGTGTTTGTTCCTTCTGAAGTCCACAATCATCTCCTTTGTCTTCTTCACATTCATGTGAAGATTATTCTCTTTGCACCAGCTCTCCAGGTGTTCCACCTCCTGTCTGTAGCTGGACTCATCATTGTTTGTGATGCATCCCACCACCGCTGTATCATCTGCAAACTTAACAATATGACAGCCTGGAAGTGTGGCTGTACAATCATATGTGAGCAGAGTGAACAGAAGGGGGCTCAGCACACATCCTTGAGGAGAGCCAGTGCTGAGGGTTATGGTGGAGGATGAGAGGTTGTGGATCTTCACAGACTGTGGTCTGTTTGTTAAGAAGTCTAGTATCCAGTTACAAATAGAGGGGCTTAGTCCAAGTGTAGATAGTTTGTCTGTTTGTTTGTTGAAAGATAGTTAGAAAACCAACCAATGGTGTGATCAGAGAAACAGATTTCCGAGAGTTTATGACACAAGATGTTATGATCCACAGTGTCAAAAGCTTTAGACAGGTCTAAGAAAAGTGCAGCACAATAATCCTTAGCATCCAATGCTTCAACAACATCATTCAGAACCTTCAGAGAAGCAGTTGTTGTGCTGTGTTTTTTCCTGAAACCAGATTGATGAAGAGGTAAGATGTTAAATGAGTCCAGATAATTTTTGATCTGAGAGTTTATCAGTTTTTCTTGAACCTTGGCTAAGATGCAGAGTTTAGAGATCGGTCGATAATTGTTCAGTGAGGTGGGGTCACCTCCCTTCAGCAAAGGAAGAACAAAGGCTGTTTTCCAAGCATCCGGAATGGTGTTTTGGCTTATGGACAGATTAAAGATGTGGGTCACAGGGACTGTGATGATATGAGCAGCCAGCCTTAAGAAATAAGGTGGAAGTTCATCTGGACCTGCAGATTTTTTAGGATCAAGATCTTTTAACAGTTTATTTACCTCACTGACTGAGAACGGAGAAAAAGAGAAGGTGTGATTAACTGATGGTTGACTTGTAGGAGGGATTTGATTTGTAGAAGTTTGATTATTAGATGAAGTGGCTGATTTTCCATTTATAACTGTATCAAATAATGAACTAGAAGCAACAAAATGTTTGTTGAAACAGTTCAGGATCTCGTGCTTACTTGACACAGGAACAGAGTCAACAAGAAATTGTGATGGGAGGTCAGATGATTGGGCGTTGCCTGAGAGAGATTTGATGGTTTTCCAGAATCTTTTAGGGTCGTTTAGATTTTTGGAGGTCTGAGATAAGAAATAGTTACATTTTGCAGATTCTGAGGGCAGTTGAGCATTTATTCCTCAACTGTCCAAAGATGGTCTCTCCTATGCAGGAGGTCAGCTAGTTCAGGAGTAAACCAGGGGCTGTCACATTCTTTTATTATGATTGGGCGAAAAGGAGCGTGTTTATTCACAAAATAAATGAAACTATTATGAAAATAGTTCCAAGCGTGTTCACATCGTCAATTAATACGCTGCCAGTCAAAGTGAGATAGATCCCAGAGGAATGACTGTTCACAAAAACGTGTCAAATCTCTTTTTTGAATTAATCTGCGCTTAGTATGCAGTTGTGGAGATGGTGGTGATACAGAGATCTGTACATCAAAATGGTCAGACAGCAGCCGTATTCATTCATTCAACCTTTATTTAAACAGATAAGTCACATTGAGCCTCGAAGACTCATTTACAAGTGAGATCTGTTGGACAGACAATAAAAGTGGTGAAAAATGACACATTGAGTTTGGAGACAAAAAAATTCCTAACACATTTTGACCTCTCTTGAAGGTCAAAAATGGGGTAATGAAAAAAAATCTTGCACATAATGACACCTACATTACGCAGAGAGGGGGCGGGGGGACCTGTCGAGGACAGCCAGAGGTGAATCCAGAGTCCTGAAATGATGACAGAATGTTTATTCAGCTGGGCTCCTCTGAAAAGTCCATGGAATTCCTCAGTAGAAGGTTTGGGAGGAGGATGAGAGCGTCAGGTTTACAAAACTTCTCAGGCGTGTTGAGATAAGATGGCTTGTCAAGGCCAGTCGGGGGAGCCAAATGTCAGATAAACACGATTGTTTGGGGGACAGGCAGAACTTTAATGACATCTACCTTCAGTCTGTGTCAGTCCACTCACTTTCGAAATGTCCAAATTAAAATGACCATACCAAGGGAACGTGCCTGAGAAAATCCCAGAGATCTAATCCATTCAGCCAAAAGTCTGGTTTCTCGAGACATGAACCAAACCATCATGTAAGGCAGGCAGCCTGACCAGGTCCAGATTTGCTGCCGACGTCTTCCTTGTGTGTTGATAGACCAGGAACCAGCCAAATCCAAAAAGCAGGAACCAGTTATCATAAATCCAATTAAATATGCGTCCTTAAGATCCACAGATGACAGCAGAGATAGACACATCATCAAGTCTTCAAGTAGATGAGATATCCAGCTGTGTGCATGACAACAGGGCAAATCGACTCGCCTACAGCCTGTCTTCTTGTTGAAGAAATGTTACCAGTTGTGTTGAGGGACCAACTGACCAAATTGAAGTCCATAGTTATGATTCGGAAGATTTTGTAGAAGAGAGGCTCTCAGACAGTATGCCTATTTTGCAGTCCTCCACCCTGTCCATTACCACCCTGGATACAAAAAAAATAGTCTATTCAAGAGGAGCATTGATGTGGATGGAAGAAAAATGTGTAATCCTTCTCCCTTGGGTTGCATACTCTCCATGCATCAAGCAACTGAAAGTCTGTACACACCTCCCTCGTGGCTTCCCTCATTCTAGAAGATGTAGATTTTGACTGAGAGCTCTGACTCATCTCTTGATCCATAGTGCAGTTAAAGTCTCCTGCTAAAATAGTAAAGGGCAATGCAACTGTAGCCATTTTTGCAAGAAGTTGAGAGTAAAATTATTTTTCATAAGTATTGGGGGCGTATAAACAGCAAATCAAAATGTGTTCCCCATAGAAATAACCAGTTATTAACACAAAATGGCCTTGTTGATCCTTTATGCATTTTTCTAGACTAAAATGTATATTTTAATTTATTAAAATTGCTACCCCCCTCTTGCTTGCTGAGAAGGATGAGTAATATACTTGACCCACCAAATCCCTTCTTAGTTTCTCATGCTCTTTGTCAGTAAGATGGGTCTCTATTACAGTATATATTATATTATATTATAAAGCTATATTAATCTTTTCTTTCTTAATCCAGGATAAAAGCTTTTTTACCTTTTATTACGTTATTCATCCCTTTGACATTAAATGACATAAATTTTACCATATCTACTGAGTTACTTTCTTAAACAATACCTATCCAGCAATCAAATGAGTAACAGTGTGAGGCCAATGGAAAAAAAAGAAAAAAAAAAAAAAAAGGGGGATACACTATTGTAACACCGCCGTATGAGGTGGAGAAGTGTTTCAAACACATCCGAAGGTCGTGGGGTGGAGAAGGAGTAACCACGCTGAAAGGGAATAGCTTGGCTGCACGAACTTTATTCAGCTCTTCAATACAACGTCATTCCCTCATGAACGCAGCCCGCGTCTGCGGCTGTTTCGTCCACTCAGTCTGAACACACCAAAAAACCCACGAAGAAGACGTCTCGTAAAGACACAGTAACCTAAATACATAACTGCCCAAATAAATCATCTTACATCAAAACAAATCAAAATAAATCATCTTACACTATCATAGACCAACAGCAACAACATAACAGGTCAAGTACGAAGAACTGTAATGTGCACTTGCCATTTCCCCTTTTTCTTCGACTCGTTCATCAACCTAGGAACCAGTGTCACTGGGAGGACACGGCACTTCACAAGAGCACACCCAACAGCCCACATCCACTCTAGTAAAATGCAGCAGTGAGTTACCCACTTGCTCCCGGAACAAACTTCACTGTTTAAATCAAACCAAGAAATATTTATCACTACAAGCAAAATGCTCATTTTAAATCAGTCGGGGGGGGGGCAATGTTTTTAAAGTTTTAGAACTGAACTGTCATTGTGATCAACGCCGCATCAAACCATATACTTTATGTGACCTACATACTCACGGGACTTTGTCCCTCGTCTGAAGCACTTTAACAGCTTCTTCTGCTGTGTCAAAAGAGAACCCTTTATTGTTGAGAGCTAATAGAATGGCAGGTACTGCATCCAAAACCAAAAGTTTTTTGCAATCAGCTCCTGGCATACAGTGTTGAAATTCCTTTTTTGTTGGATGATATTTTGTGGAATATCCTGGCAAATGATGATTTCTTCACCTTCATATTCTAATCTTTGTTTCCCGCTGGATGCCAATATCTTCATTTTGTCAGCTGAGTAGTGGAGTTTCATTATGACAACCCACGGGACTCCTGGTCTGGGGCGACCCAGGCCTCTGTGGCATCTGTCCAGCCGAATCCTACCCTTTGTGGTTTCAATATTCAGAAGCTTAGGTAGCCATGTTTAAAAAAAAGCCAGATGATTCTTCCCCTCGATACCCTACTAAACACAGAAGATCCGTATGTTGTCTCTGCGTGAACACGCCTCTTGGTCATCCACCCGGGCCAGTGTAGCGGTTAGCTTGTTCTCCATAGCCAGCATTCTGTTCTGCTATTGTCCTCAACGTCCGAGATACGTCTCTCTGCTTCATCCAGTCTCCGTGTATCAGTCTCTAATTTTGCAGCAGTCGTGTCCAACTTAGCTGAAAACACAGAGAATTTATCTTCCATGACGGCAACCACCTTCACAGTAATCTCAGAAGCCAGCACAGCTACATCCACTGCTATGCTCACGCTAGCCTCCTCCACGTTTTCTTCCTTGTTAGCTGCCTCATTATTAGCTTGACGTCAGTAACTTCTGTGGGATTTCAGTTTTTCTGTCTTTTCCATCGCTGTGTTACTGTGGTTTGCTCCATTAGCCATCTCCCTCCTAAAAGAGCTATTTGGGTCCGAAAATTAAAGTTATATCATACAATTAGGGAAGAATTGTTCGGGAGCTCCTTAGCCTCAATCCTTTCAGTGTGACATCATCACCGGAACTCTCTTTAAAGACCGTGTAAAGTGAATTTCAATATTTTCTTCAATAAACATTATAAATGTCATAATTGTAATGTTGTAAATTAGTAAAAAGTCTCAAAATTGTAGCTCAATTAATTTTGGAGTTATAGATCAAACTGTGTATAAAGATATGTCTGTTTCAGGATTTTTTAGGCGTGTTTTAAATGTGACCGCGTTTCGTCACGCGGTCTTCTTAAGTATAGCCCCACCCCCTGCAGCTCCAGCCGTATAAATTACTTCTTCGCCTCGGTGGAGCCGTTCACTCGCGAATCGCAGATAGCATCAGATAGCAATAGCTATAGCTCCTTTTTTGCTAAGAAAATGTGACAGGTCCATTGCATACTTAGTTATCAACGTGATTACTCTATATTTTAATCACCAACACAGACCCCGCATGCGATGTGACCGGGTCGGACCGTGTGCAGCGAGTCCGCTCATCTTCTAAAATAGTGCTTATTATTAAACACATAACAGCGGAGTTATGAATTATAGTTGTGTCCTCAACTTTAAAAACAAAACCAGAGTTGTTTGTGCACTAAAAACAGCGTAACTCTTGGAAAAAGGAGCTGCTGTTACAGCCAGAACTCAGATAAAAACAGAGCAGGTTTACTGGATCTCTGCTGCACCTGTCTGCCTCTCCACACACAGCTCAGGCTGTGAAGAACGATGCCGACCGTCACAGTGGTCACTGTCTGACTCAGAGTCTGAGTCTGGCTCTGGACGTTCAAATGAGTAGGGCTGGAGAACTCACATTAGGCTGCCAGCCTTCAAGAACATCTTCAGGGTGCAGGACACGGCGCAGTACTGCGCTGAAACCACGCCCACGCGCTGACACGCCCCCAGCGTTTCAGACCAGGGCACAATTATGTTTTTTCATTATTTTTGAGACTTAATTTTATAAGGTAAACAATGTTTTTAATCAGTCAGATTTATATGGGTGATTAATAACACATATTTATGCCATGTGACAAACTCAAAACACACATTTAATTTTACTTTACACGGTCTTTAAAAAAAACATTTTATTGTAGCTTAGTTGCTGAACTAAAGATGGCTTTATAATTTTAATTTTATTCGAAACAATTCCTGTTTTTCCTCATGTGTCATATACACATGCTGTCATGTTTAAACTGTAGCTTCACGATAATTAATGGCAATAATGACGATTGTCTTTACTTATTTCTCTCTTCCTATGAGTGACATCTTTCTGGTTGTTTTCTGAAGGTACCAGTGGCAGAGGAACGAGGGGACTGTTGCTTTGTTCATCGTCCAGAACCCAGAAAGGAAGAAACCTTGATTCTCAAGCATCAAACACAGACATGGTTTAAAATCCATTTTTATCAGTGAGCAGTCTGTCTTCGTCCCAGAAAGTGTTGTGTGGTTAAGTAAAAGAACAGTTGCTTGTCTGCTGTTTCATCAGTAACAAAAGCAAATTTATTTCACAGTTAAACAGATGTAGTGTCTACAAATATCTGAAATAAAAAGAGGACAGTTTTGTCCAATGATCTATTGTCTGTGACGGTCACTGCCTCGTATTTTACACGTAAACAACTCTTTGTCATCCGTGTACGAGTTGATCATCAAGAAGAACTTTGATCCTAATCTGATGACCAGCTAATATTCAATTAAATTCTATTCAGTTTATTTATATAGCACTAATTCACAACAGAAGTTGTCTTAGGCACTGAACAGAAACATTTACATACATAAAATCAGTTAATAATATTTATCTAAGGATATGTGAATAACTAACATGATAATCTAATAAGTGAATAACGCTTCATGTCCATATTTAAAAAAATTCTGTTTTAAATCAACTTTATTTGATTCATTTGGATTTGTTAGTTGATGGTTTTTCCCGTTTTAATTGTGCTTAAAGAGGAACTAAACCCAAAATTAACTTTTTTTAGTTGATAAACTCCCTAGAATGTGTTTAAAATGTTATCTAGCACTATGGCTGTGTTTATTTTCACATAATTGTGCATATCTGTGTAAATTGGCAATATTTGGTCTAAAACTGTGTTTACGGTAGTCCTTTGGGTTGAACAGAGGTTATTGCACCTTAATTTTCATATTGGTCAGGACTGTTCACTCTGATGTGTCTTGTACACTCTGATGTCACACAGGTGGTTCAAGCAGAGCCAATCCCCTGCAGAGATGAGAAGTGCATACCTTATATGGAAGTGCTGCATTTCACTCCTGACAAGCGGTTTTATTTTTATTTTCATTTTCATTTTTTTAGGCCTTTGGTTTTGGATGGAATGGGTGGAATAGATAAATACATCTACATGTTTATTCTTTGTTGTTGCTTGGTGTATGTTGTTGGCTAGAGGTTTAATTTGTTTTAGGTTGTTGCAGGTGGAGGCGTGAACAAAAGCACAACTCTACCTCCACCCCTCCTTGTCTCTCGACACGCCCATTTTCAGGGAGATTTTGGAAGGAGGAGTTACCGATACACAGGGTGTGGAGTTGCTCTTTAAGAAATGAACTGGACATTTCTCAGCGTCACGTGGGACTGCCGATGAAGACGGCAGCATGCTAGGAGAGCTCCAGGAGCTGACAACCTTTGTTTCCCACAGAAATCTGGATTATACACCTCTCAGTTTATACAAGTGTATACACCTCTGATAAGTTAAATCCTAAAATCCTCCTCCTGAGGGGCCACTTTTTTTTTTAAGAACTGTCAAGCAACAGCAAAGCAAACTTTTTCAAGGGTGCAGCAACAAGAAGCAAACTAGCACTGAGGACTAGGAATGCACCGATCCACATTTTTCACTTCCAATCCGATTTCGATACTTAAAAACTGGGTATCGACCGATACCGATACTTTTCCGATCCGATACCGTTCATGTACACGATTGCGTATAATAAAGGTTTTGAACTGAGAACATTTATTTCAACATGGTGTGAGACATCCAATGAAGACTCTCTGAGCCTAACCACAGGAACCTCACAAATTTTAGCAGCTAACAGGAGGCATGTCTTCACCTCACACATCCTTCTTACTCATGTTTCAGTTGGAAAAACTAAAAAAACGCTAAGCATGATGGGAAAGACAACATAGCCACTCCCATAATGCTGAGCAGTATTTTAGTTTTCAAAACTAAAATACTGCTAAGCATTATCGGAAAGACAACAAAATCCACTGCCTTACTGGTTAAGGGGAGTGGCTATATTGTGTTTCCCATCATGCTTAGCGTTTTTGTTTTGTTTTTCCAACTGAACCATGAGTAAGAAGGACGTGTGTGGTGAAGACATGACTCCTGTTCACTGTTAAAGTCTAGGTTCTTCCTGTCGTGAGGCCCAAAGTGTCGTCATTGGGTTTAACTCACACACTGTTAAAGCAGTCACAGAATGTGCTTGAACACAAATACTCTTTGAAGCTGGATCGGAAAATATCGGCAGGTTGGATCCAATATTGAAACTATGCTGGTATCGGGACCGACATTGATACTGGTATCGGATCGGTGCATCCCTACTGAGGACCAGTCCAACACCTGAAAGCACTTCTAACCCTCTGAAGGACTCAAGCTGTACTGACAAGGAACATATAAACTGCAACTTCATGGAAGAAATGTGAAAAATGAACGCAACATTACAAGTTGTGGTCTCGATTAAAGAAACAACTAGAGAGCTTAAAGACTCAGTGGAAAATATTCAAATAAGGCTTTGCGAAGTGGATCAGCGAGTGTCCGATATTAAAGATACAAGTGCTCAGACAGAGAAATGCGGCAAGAAATTAGCGACACTCTGGGAACGGGTGGAAGACTTGGAGAAGCGAGTTGGAGGAACAATGTGAGAATGGTAGGGCTGGAGGAAGGCAAAGAGGGAACGTGGGTCAGCATGTAGAGAGGATCATTGCTCAGGGACTCAGGAAGTTTGAAGTGGAGCGGGTACATTGTTCACCGGTGCCTAAGCCAGATGTGAATAAACCACCCAGAACCGTTCTGATATGGTTTGTGTGCTCATCGGCGTGGGATAAGGTGTTGCAGCCAAAGAGCGGCGTGGACTGGAGTGGGAAGGCTGCAAATGATCTTTCTTTGAGGACCTGTCGAAGGAGCTTGTGGGGAAAAGGAGCGCTTTCAACGCTGTAAAGAAGCTCCTACAAGAGATGGTGAGACACCGGCTGGTGTTCCCTGTGATGTTCATCGTCACTTGGAGGGGAGAGAGGAAGACATTCCAGGACAGCACACACCATACCATTGTAGGAGGCGGTGAAGAGACGACACAGGACAAAGTTCCACTGGAAGTCCCGTTCATGGAAACGAACAGTCACCAACCTTTCGCCAAACGTCTTGATGGGATAGCCGTTAGCCGCGGTTAGCTGCGGCCCGCATCCTTCTGCTAACCTGTCGGAGCCAGTCGGGGGAACGAGGCTCTTCTGCGAGCCGGAGTCCACCAGGAACCGTCTCCCCGACCTCGTGTCTTCGATGAAAAGCAGCCTTTCCTTGTCGCCAACGGCCGCGACTGCTAGCGGGCATTGGCGTCCTCGTTTCCCTGCGGCTTGAAACTGCACGGTGGGACGCATCGTCGTGCCTTGGCACCAAAACGTTGGTGGTAGAAACAAAGGCTTGCTCCTGACCGCCTGCGGGCAACCCCCGCTATGACCGCTGCCTCGTCCGGCGCTGAGGGCGATGCTCGAAGCTCGGGCGCTGCTGGAGATCCAGGGACCGCCGCTTGGACCGTGAACGTCCTCGCAGCCAGCAGGATGCGGTCGGCTTCGCGGGCCAGCGAGCGGTAATCCTTCTGCTGCAGGAACGGGGAGTTGGCCAGCGCAGTGCGCACTGGAGCCGGGAGGCGGCGGAGGAAGAGGTGGAGAAAGAGAAATTCACAGTCAGCTGAACCCCTCAAAGACAACATTCCTTCCATGAGCTCAAGAGCTGTTCCATCGCCCAAATCGGAGAAGGTAAACAGCTTCTCGGCGCGCTCCGCGTCTGAGAGCGTGTAACGCTGCAGAAGGAGTTCTTTGAGGGCGTCGTATTTTCCTTGTGCAGGAGGGTCTTCGAGCAGGCTCATTACCCGCTGGGTGGACAATGGGTCCAGTGAAGCGACCACATGGTGGTATTTGGTGTCGTCTGCAGAGATCCCGCGAAGAGCGAACTGTGATTCGACGTGGGCGAACCACGACCGAGGTGCGTGCAGCCAGAAGTCCGGGATTTTAACGGCCACCGCAAAAGCGAGCGGGGCCGCCGGTGGAGGTTCCACAACCGCGGACAGCTGAGGAGAGCTGGCTTGACCTTCAGATGTCGTCATTTCAATTCACAAGGGTCACCAGATGTAGGAGGCGGTGAAGAGACGACACAGGAGACGGGACGTAAGTCTTCACTTTTAATCAACTCCTACTCAACTGGCGGGAAAATCACCCAACACCGTCTTATATACCAACACAACATCCGGTCCTCTGGACCTTTCACAATAAAAGCATCCTGTAACACATTCGGTCCACTGGGTGTGAGTAGAGCCCCCTAGTGGTCCACCACACCATACCATTTTATTTATAGAGCACTTAAAACAGCGACAAGGCCAAAGTGTTGTACAAACAAACAAACAAACAAACAAACAACAGGCAACACACAAAATGAAGTACAAAACAAATGACATAAAAACATTGCAGATCATAAATACAACGACCAAACACAGATCATCAGGTGTTGAAAGCAACAGAATAGTAATGGGTCTTTAAACGGGATTTGAAAACTGAGAGGGAGGGGCCTGTCTGACGAGCAGAGGTAACTCGTTCCAGAGTCTTGGTCCTGCTACAGAGAAGGTCCTGTCACCTCTGTGTTTAAGACAAGTTCCTGGAACTGTGAGAAGTAACTGGTCCGCTGACACAGAGGATGAAAGATTCCTGCAACAAGCTAAGTAGAAGACAAACTTTACGAGGTGAATATTAATTCAAAACATAAGATAAAACTCATGTTGGTTGTGTGTGTCGGAGTTTGGGTAGTTGTGTTACCTGAGGACAAGTTTCAACATGTCTCATGGACCACTTTAAATAGATAGGAGTTCAGAAAAGGACTAAAAAACAGCAGCATGTTTTTTGTTGCTTGGCTTAGTTCTATGTTGTTATTTTCATTTATGTTTTTTTGTACCAGGTCAGTTTGCTTAATACAGTTCACAAATTCATGCAACCTTTATTTAGTCAGGTTAATGTCATTGAGCCTCGAGGACTCATTTACAAGAGAGACCTGTCTACAAACTAAAGAATGATGACAACAGCAACAGTAGATTTTCCTTGAACAATTAACAATAGACAAACACAAGAGAGAAATACAGATTTTTTTTAACAAGTTAAAACAAAGATATCAAAGTAGCAAAACAGATGGATTATAAGGCAGATATAGAAAATTAAAAACAGGAACAAATCTGCATTGGTTTTTGCCAGGATTCCAACAGATTCTGAAAACCATTTAGAGAAGTCAAGGTCTAGAGCTTCAGATCTTTTTGTAAGATATTCCATGGGGAAGGAGCCTGAGCTAGTGTGTGAGGTTGAGAGGTTCCGGCTAGAAATAGTCGGACTCACCTCAACGCATGGCTCTGGCTCTGGAACCAGTTTCCTTGAGAGGGGTTGGACACTCTTCCACTCTGGAGTTGCCCCTGGTGAGAGGCGCCGAGCAGGAGTGGGCATACTTGTTGCCCCCCATCTTGGTGCCTGTACGTTGGGGTTCACCCCGGTGAACGAGAGGGTAGCCTCCCTTCGCCTACGTGTGGGGGGACGGGCTCTGACTGTTGTTTGTGCCTATGCGCCAAACGGCAGCGCAGATTACCCACCCTTTTTGGAGTCCTTGGAGGGGGTATTGGAGGGTGCGCCTCCTGGGGACTCCCTTGTTCTGCTGGGGGACTTCAACGCTCACGTGGGCAATGACAGTGAGACCTGGAGGGGTGTGGTTGGGAGGAACGGCCCCCCTGATCTGAACCCGAGTGGTGTTCTGTTGTTGGACTTCTGTGCTCGTCATGGATTGTCCATAACGAACACCATGTTCAGGCATAAGGGTGTCCATATGTGCTCTTGGCACCAGGACACCCTAGGTCGTAGTTCAATGATCGACTTTGTTGTCGTCTCATCTGATCTGCGGCCGCATGTCCTGGACACTCGGGTGAAGAGAGGGGCGGAGCTGTCAACTGACCACTACCTGGTGGTGAGTTGGCTCCGATGGTGGGGGAGGATGCCGGTCAGACCTGGCAGACCCAAACGTATTGTGAGGGTCTGCTGGGAACGTCTGGCAGAGTCTCCCGTAAGACGGAGCTTTAACTCCCACCTCCGGGAGAGCTTTGAACACGTTCCGAGGGAGGCGGGGGACATTGAGCCCGAGTGGGCCATGTTTCGCGCCTCTATTGTCGAGGCAGCTTATCGGAGTTGTGGCCGCAAGGTTGTTGGTGCCTGTCGTGGTGGCAACCCTCGAACCCGGTGGTGGACACCGGCGGTGAGGGATGCTGTCAAGCTGAAGAAGGAGTCCTATTGGGCCTTTTTGGCCTGTGGGACCCCGGAAGCAGCAGATAGGTACCGGCAGTCCAAGCGGCATGCGGCTCGGGTGGTTGCTGAGGCAAAAACTCGGGCGTGGGAGGAGTTCGGAGAGGCCATGGAGAATGACTTCCGTACGGCTTCGAGGCGATTCTGGTCCACCATCCGGCGTCTCAGGGGGGGAAAGCGGTACGCGACCAACACCATTTATGGTGGGGATGGCGTGCTGTTGACCTCAACTCGGGATGTTGTGAGTCGGTGGGCGGAATACTTCGAAGACCTCCTCAATCCTACTGGCACGTCTTCCACTGAGGAAGCGGAGCCTGGGGACTTTGGGTCGGGCTCTCCAATCTCTGGTGCTGAGGTCGCCGAGGTGGTTAAAAAGCTCCGCGGTGGCAAGGCTCCGGGGGTGGATGAGATTCGTCCTGAGTTCCTTAGGGCTCTGGATGTTGTGGGGTTGTGTTGGCTTACGCGACTCTGCAATATCGCGTGGACATCGGGGGCAGTTCCCTTGGATTGGCAGACTGGGGTGGTGGTTCCCCTATTCAAAAAGGGGGACCGTAGGGTGTGTTCCAACTATAGAGGGATCACACTCTTAAGCCTCCCTGGTAAGGTCTATTCAGGGGTTCTGGAGAGGAGGGTCCGTCGGATAGTCGAACCTCGGATTCAGGAGGAGCAGTGTGGTTTTCGTCCTGGTCGTGGAACACTAGACCAGCTCTACACCCTCAGCAGGGTCCTGGAGGGTGCGTGGGAGTTTGCCCAACCAGTTTACATGTGCTTTGTGGACTTGGAAAAGGCATTCGACCGCGTCCCTCGGGGGGTTCTGTGGGGGGTACTCCGGGAGTATGGGGTACCAGGCCCATTGATATGGGCTGTTAGGTCCCTGTACGACCGGTGTCAGAGCTTGGTCCGCATTGCCGGCAGTAAGTCAGGCTCGTTTCCGGTGAGAGTTGGACTCCGCCAAGGTTGCCCTTTGTCACCGATTCTGTTTATAACTTTTATGGACAGAATTTCTAGGCGCAGCCAAGGTGTTGAGAGGATCCGTTTTGGTGGCCTTAGAATCGCTTCTCTGTTTTTTGCAGATGATGTGGTCCTATTGGCTTCATCAGTTCGTGATCTACAGCTTTCGCTGGAGCGGTTTGCAGCTGAATGTGATGCGGCCGGGATGAGGATCAGTTCCTCCAAATCCGAGGCCATGGTCTTGAGCCGGAAAAGGGTAGCGTGCCCTCTCCGGGTCGGGGAGGAGGTCCTTACCCAAGTGGAGGAGTTTAAGTATCTCGGGGTCTTGTTCACGAATGAGGGAAAACTGGAGCGTGAGATCGATAGGCGGATAGGTGCAGCGTCCGCAGTGAAGCGGGCGCTGTACCGGTCTGTCGTGGTGAAGAGAGAGCTGAGTCGAAAGGCAAAGCTCTCAATTTACCGATCGATCTACGTTCCCACCCTCATCTATGGTCATGAGCTTTGGGTTGTGACCGAAAGAACGAGATCTCGGATACAAGCGGCTGAAATGAGTTTTCTCCGCAGGGTGTCTGGACTCTCCCTTAGAGATAGGGTGAGAAGCTCAGTCATCCGGGAGGGACTCGGAGTAGAGCCGCTGCTTCTCCACATCGAGAGGAGCCAGTTGAGGTGGCTCGGGCATCTGGTTAGGATGCCTCCTGGACGCCTCCCTGGTGAGGTGTTCCGGGCATGTCCCACCGGGAGGAGACCCAGAGGAAGACCCAGGACGCGCTGGAGGGACTATGTTTCTCGGCTGGCCTGGGAACGCCTTGGGATTCCCCCAGAGGAGCTGCTCCAAGTGGCTGGGGAGAGGGAAGTCTGGGCCTCCCTACTTAGGCTGCTACCCCCGCGACCCGACCCCGGATAAGCGGAAGAAAATGGATGGATGGATGGATTCCATGAAGCAGGAGCAGAGTAGGAGAAGGCCCTTTTTCCAAGTTCAGTCCTCACTGACGGAACACTGCAGGTAATCATGTCCTGAGAGCGCACACTGTAGCTGCACTCACGCAGAGACATGTAGGAGGAGATGTATGAGGGCAGCAGACCAAGAAGTGATTTAAAGATGAAAATGTACCAGTGGAAGAGTCTGTGTGAGGTTAATGATGTCCAGTTAACCAGTGAATACAGGGTGCAGTGGTGGGTACGATAATCACAACCAGTTATGAATCTTAGTGCACCATGATAGACAACATCCAACATCTGCAGGGTGCCATATAGACGCAGGGTGCTTGTAGGAGCATTCATGTAGAGAATCAAAGTCAAAGTGGATTTTATTGTCAGAACTGCAATATGTACAGGACATACACAGGATTGAAATTGCGTTTCTCTCAGTCCCTCGGTGCAACAGTAACCATTTAAACACTAAAACATTTAATAAACATAAGCATAAAATAGTAAAAGTGTAACACTGTCCTGAGTTTTTGCATAGTATAAAAGTATGAAAATTTACACCAACACTAAAACACTAAACATTTAATGAACATAAGCATAAAATGAAATAATAAAAGTGTAATACTGTCCTGAGTTTTTGCATAGTAGTATAAAAAGTATAAAAAGTATATCTATAAAATAAACTGAAGGTTTTAGCATTGACATTTGCAAAGAGTGGCACAGCAGCATATAAGTTAATGTACACAGTATATGTATGAGGTAGTTGATGTTGGTATAGAGGCAAAGTGGCATATGCAGTAAGGCACATAAGGCATCCTTAGATAAGGCTAGTCATAATGTCACCGTAATCAATGGAGGGAAGGAAAGTCACAGATACAAGGCGTTTCCTAACATTCAGTGTTAGACATGATCTGTTTCTGAAAAAGAAACCCAGTTTAACTTTCAGTTTCTTCACTAGGTTTTCCACGTGGAGTTTAAAAGAGAGATGTGAATCGATCAGGATACCCAGATATTTATAGGAATCAACAAACTCAATAGGGACACCATTTGAAGATAAAATCAGAGGAGGATCTGCTGGAACCGCCTTCCTGTTTGGGAAAAAAACATCCCTTTTGTTTTATCAGCATTTAGGACAAGTTTGAGACAGAACAAATCTGATTGGATGATGTCATAAGCAGATTGTAAAAGCTGGAAAGCCTTGATAACGGTTTTAGCTCAACAATAAACAACTGTGTCATCAGCATAGAAATGTAAAGATGCATCAGGGATGCTCTGACCTACATTACCTATGTAGATTGTAAAGAGGGTTGGTCCTAAGACTGAGCCTTGTGGTACACCATTTTTAACTGTTAAATAACTGGAAGAAGTACCGTTATGTTGAACACATTGCCTCCGATTGGAAAGATAGTTAGAAAACCAACCGATGGTGTGATCAGAGAAACCGATTTCTGAGAGCTTATGACACAGGATGTTATGATCCACAGTGTCAAAAGCTTTAGACAGGTCTAAGAAAAGTGCAGCACAATAGTCCTTAGCATCCAATGCTTCAACAACATCATTCAGAACCTTCAGAGAAGCAGTTGTTGTGCTGTGTTTTTTCCTGAAACCAGATTGATGGAGAGGTAAGATGTTAAATGAGTCCAGATAATTTTTGATCTGAGAGTTTATCAGTTTTTCTAGAACCTTGGCTAAGATGCAGAGTTTAGAGATCGGTCGATAATTGTTCAGTGAGGTGGGGTCACCTCCCTTCAGCAAAGGAAGAACAAAGGCTGTTTTCCAAGCATCCGGAATGGTGTTTTGGCTTATGGACAGATTAAAGATGTGGGTCACAGGGACTGTGATGATATGAGCAGCCAGCCTTAAGAAATAAGGTGGAAGTTCATCTGGACCTGCAGATTTTTTAGGATCAAGATCATTTAACAGTTTATTTACCTCACTGACTGAGAACGGAGAAAAAGAGAAGGTGTGATTAACTGATGGTTGACTTGTAGGAGGGATTTGATTTGTAGAAGTTTGGTTATTAGATGAAGTGGCTGATTTTCCATTTTTAACTGTGTCAAATAATGATCGTAGAAACAAAGCAGGGAGAGGTACAACATTCGCCATCGTTGATATTAAAGCTGTGAAGCTCCTCCGTTGTAGGCACTCCTCGTGTTCACTAAATAATAATAATAATAATAATAATAATGTCTATTCCTGTCATCTGCATATGTTCCCATACACAGACGAAATTCGTCTCTGCATTTAACCCAACCACCTAACAGGTGGTGCAGTGAGCAGCCCGAAAGCGCCCGGGGAGCTGGAGAAATAGGTGTGCACTCATAGACACCCCAAGCTGGGTAGTGGCCGGGGCGCGAACCCGCGACCTTCGGATCCGTAGTCAAAAGCCCTGCCACTAGACCATCTTGTAATTAACGATATCAGAGTCCAGAGGACCAGACATAGCTTTTTTAGAATTTTCTACCTGGATTATTGAGCATGCATCAGGGGATATCAGAGTAACTTCTCGGTGATAACTTGTCCGCTTCGTCTGACATAATTTATTTCTCCACCTCATAGGGGTCAACTCCGACCGCATCTATTTTATGCCTACATCTTGCTCTTGGTAAAGAGTATCAATATACTGAGCTCTAGTCTGTCTGTTCACCATCTTCCTCAAATTTGCCTTTACATATGGCAGAAAACCCGGTATTGCGCAGTACCAGTCACGTGTGTGGGAACTGCCTAAATAAAGGTTGAATAATTTTTTTTCTGTGTGTTTATGAACTCGATTTTTATCTGTAGTTTGCCAGTGGACATGTAGGATCCGGGTTAATTTAGACCTCAGATGTGTGGGTCCTTATTCAGTGTGAGGTCTCAGATCTTTAACCCGGGTGGATCAGGAAAGAACCGGGCAGCTCTGAGGTGCATCTGGATGGATCTGAAGTGAGACCGTTCTTGGCAGAGCTTTCGTCATGTTATAACAAGTTCTCACAAAACCAGCTCTCTAAAGAATTTCTCACATTTCCTCCGAGATCACTGTCACCCTCAGCCTGCGATCGTGCACATCTTTGTCCCGACCCACTGATAACAACCGGTGAGTACTCAGTCAAAAGGGTTTATTAACATTTTATTAAAGACAAAGCTTTTTTAATTACATCTGGTGAAATGTGTCTTCCAATAATTAAAACATGATGGAGGTTATTTTACGCTCTTGAAGATACAGATAAAGGTTTTTAATTTTAAAAGATTGAAAAACTTGAACTTTGCCTGCTTTTTAATGTAAAAGTAGTTTTCTGTAGTTTTCTTTATGTTTCCATGAAAATGTGCTGAAAACAATCGCCTGTGAATCACAGTAACCGTTAAAAACATGTCTGTTGTATTTTCATCTGTTTCCTCATACTTCTTGTAGCTGTCTATAATACAATTTTTTTGTTAAACCCTTCCTCTCAGACACACACACACACACACACACACACACACACACACACACACACAGGTTTGTCTTACTATCTTTACAGGGACTTGGCATTGACGTCCATTCATTTTTCATTAATTTGTATACCCTAACCCACCAACAACACTTGAACTTTATGGGGACTGAGCTTTGGTCCCCATGAAGAGCAGTTGTTCCTCACAGTGTACTAAATGCACTAAAACAATCTGTACTTCTCTCTTGTGATTGTCTATTGTTGATTGTTTGGGGAAGTTCTACTGTTGCTGTTGTCATCATTCTTTAGTTTGTAGACAGGTCTCTCTTGTAAATGAGTCCTCGAGGCTCAATGACATTAACCTGACTAAATAAAGGTTGAATGAATGATTCCAGTCCGTCCCCTAGATTAATCCAACAGTTATATCTCAGTGATACATCATCCGATCTGTACCAGATTTTTGGTGCATCTTCAGTGAAAACTTCTAGACACATTGGTATTGTTTAACTTTTGACTCCAGTGCACCCCTAGATCAGGGCTGTCAAAGTCAAATACACCGAGGGCCAAAAAACAAATTTGCTACAAACCAAGGGCCGGACTGGTTCAGTGTTTATTATAAGGGGGTGATATAAGATTTTTTCTTCTTTCTACACTCTTTTCATTCAGTGTTTTCTTTTTGATGAATTTGTTCTATTTTGTCTCTTTTAAATGAATGAATAAATTGATTAAATACAATATTAAATAGCTTTACATCTGCTATATTCAGAAAATCAACACGTCACATTTTAGGATCTGATTATTATAGACACAGATTAAATGTTCAATATGAATAGTTCTATATTTATCACCACAGTAAGTGTTACACACATTAATTTTCATTCAACCTTTATTTAGTCAGGTAAATCTTTTGAACCTCATGGGCTCATTTACGAAAGCGACCTGCTAAAACTAAAGAACAATGAACAGCAATGGTAGAATTTCATTAAACAATAAACAATAAACAAACAAACAATAAACAATAGAAAACAAAAGAGTAGTTGTAAACACTGAAAAGAATACATGTGTTGGTTTAGTGTTTAAATTTAACCTAAACATTTAAGTAAGTAAGTAAATAAACTTTATTTATATACGTAGCACCTTTCACAGATATAAAATCACAAAGTGCTTTACAAAAAGAAATACACATAATAAAATCATACTAAAATCATAAACTCTTAAAACATGCTATACAAAAAGGTTACACATGATAAACTCTAAAACCAATAAGTACAATTAACCATAAGCCTGTTTAAAAAGATAAGTCTTAAGACTTCTCTTAAATGCATCAGTCGACTCGGAGCCGCGCATTGTTAGAGGGAGAGCGTTCCAGAGCCTCGGTGCCACCACCTGAAATGCTCTATCACCACGGGTTTTAAAATGGGTTCTAGGGACCGACAGCAGTAGCTGATTAGAAGACCTCAGAGTTCTAGACTGACAGAGTGGCTTCAAAAGATTGAAAACATATTTGGGAGTCTCACCATGGAGTGCTTTAAAAGTTAAAACCAAAATTTTAAAATGAACCCTAAAATATATCGGAAGCCAGTGGAGAGAGTACAGAACAGGAGTAATATGATCCGTTCTGCGGGTTCCAGTCAAAAGTCTGGCTGCAGCGTTCTGCACAGACTGAAGAGAAGCCATGGTGGATTTACTTATCCCTACTAAAAGGCCGTTACAATAATCCAACCGAGAAGAAATAAAAGCATGGACAACCATTTCTAATTCTGTCTTAGATAAAATAGCTCGCAACTTTGAAATGTTCCTTAAATGATAAAAACAGTTGCGAACTAACAGTTTACAATGACTGTCCATTGACAGAGAGCTGTCAAAGAGAACACCCAGATATCTAAGGTTGTTTTTGTTCGAAGGATTTAAGAACCCAAGATGCTTCCTTATTTCCAAGATTTTATCATCTGGAGCAACGATAAGTGTTTCAGTCTTAGCAGCATTTAACTGCAAGTGGTTGTCATTAAGCCAAATTTTAATGTCAGATAGGCAGTTACTGAGTTCGGTCAATTTGTAAAATTCAGACAATCAAAATGAACAGTAGATTTGAATATCGTCTGCATAATAATAATAATAATAATAATAATAATAATAATAATAATAATGAATTCAATTTATAACGCACTTTTCATTACTGAAAATCTCAAAGTGCTACAAAGTGCAACAGAATTAAATGTCAATAAAACAAGTAATAAAACAAGTAAAATCAATAACAATATCAACTAGGTGAGCCGCCTGGCCTTGTGGTGCGGACACAACAATCTCACTCTCAACGTGGAGAAGACAAAGGAGATTGTTGTGGACTTCAGGAAGAGGGATGCCCAACATGCCCCTCTGACCATCAACAGCACCGCAGTGGAGAGAGTAGACAGCACCAAGTTCCTGGGAGTGCACGTCTCAAAGGACCTGTCCTGGAGCAGGAACACTGCAGCACTGGCAAAGAAGGCTCACCAGCGTCTCTACTTTCTCCGCAAGCTGAAAAGGGCTGGAGCTTCAACCCCCATCATGAGCACCTTCTACAGAGGTGCCATAGAAAGTGTCCTGACCAGCTGCATCACTGTGTGGTTTGGTGCATGTACTGCATCCTGCCGCAAGAGCCTCCAGCGCATTGTGAGAGCAGCTGAGAAGATCGTGGGCACCTCCTTGCCCTCACTGCAGGACTTACACAGCAAACGCCTCACTCGGAAAGCCCACTGCATGGCAGGTGATCCCACACACCCACTACACAGCTGCTTCAGACTGCTGCCATCAGGGAGGAGACTGAGGAGTCTCCAGGCTCGAACCAGCAGACTGAGAGACAGCTCTGTTCATCAGGCAGTCAGGATGCTAAACACTCTGCCTGCTCTGCCCCCCCTCCCATTTGAACTGCCTTAACACTAAAACTTTCTCACACATTACCACTCAACACAAAGTTTTTAACACTGGACTCTGTGTCATCAAACGGGTTATTCACTAAACTCTCGGTCATGTGCTCATACAGTTTGCACTACTTCTCATACTTGCACTGATGTTTGTATTGCATCGCTGCCTATAGTCATGGTACTGTTTACATTCTCTGTTTACATTTATTAATACTGTTTACTTTTATTACTACTGCTTATATTTAATTGCTACTGTTTACATTTACACTACTCTAATATCTACACCACTGCTGATACATATACAGTGTGCTCTGAACGGTCTTATTTAGGGATGCCCAATGTGCCTTACTGCATATGCCACTTTTTGCCTCTATAACAACATCAACTACTACCTCATACATATACTGTGTACATTAACTCATACGCTGCTTTGCCACTTTGCAAATGTCAATGCTAGAAACCTTTAGTTTATTTTAGTTATACTTTTTATACTCTTTTTTTATACTAGTATGCAAAAACTCAGGACAGTATTATGTTCATTAAATGTTTAATGTTTTAGTTTTAGAGTTGGTGTAAATTTTCATACTCTTATACCACTATGCAAAAAACTCAGGACAGTGTTAGTTTTACTATTTTATGCTTATGTCTATTATTATATGTTTCAGTGTTTCAATGTTTAGATGTTTACTGTTGCACCGAGGGACTGAGAGAAACGCAATTTCGGTCCTGTGTATGTCCTGTACAGTACATATTGCAGATCTGACAATAAAGTTGACTTTGACTTTGACTTTGACTTACTAAGATCAAAAGTAGAATCATGAGGAGGTAGAGTATGCTCGGTTGAAAAGAAAGGTCTTCAAGCCGCTCTTAAAGTCAACCACAGACTGTGGGGCTCTCAGACAGTCAGGAAGAGAGTTCCACAGGCGGGGGGCAGCCACACTGAAAGCCCGGTCTCCCATGGTCCTTAATTTGGTTCTCGGAATGTGAAGGAGATTACTGTTCTGTGACCGCAGCGACCGGGTGGATGAGTATGGAATAAGAATATCCTTCAGATAATCTGGTGAAGTTCCATGTAAGCATTGATGTGTAATGAGAGCAGTTTTGTACTGAATTCTGTAGGTGACAGGAAGCCAATGAAGGTTATGGAGAATGGGCGTAATATGTTCAAATTTAGTCAAAGTCAAAGTCAACTTTATTGTCAGAACTGCAATATGTACAGGACATACACAGGACCGAAATTGCGTTTCTCTCAGTCCCTCGGTGCAACAGTAACCATCTAAACACTAAACACTAAAACATTGGCGTAAAAAATTTACGAACTCTCAACAAGATCCTTGCTGCACTGTTTTGAATATATTGAAGTTTCTGAAGGTTTTTGCCAGGGATTCCAATAAACAGGGAGTTGCAGTAGTCGAGCCTGGAGGAGACAAAAGCATGGACGAGTTTCACAGCATCGGAAAAAGTCAGGGATGGGCGAAGTCTGGAGATGATGCATAGACATGGTATGAGATGTTACTGTAGCGATCGAAAATAAAACTCAATGGGCGAATGTGCAGTAAAAATAAGAGTGGGCCCAAAACTGTTTAAGGAGTAAACATTTTTTGGTAATCACGTTAAAAGTTATAGTTGTCTTTGGTGCCTGTTTGTTTTCAAGTTGTATTAGTGTGTGTGAATGACAGGCATTAACATAAAACACTTTGTAAAACGGTGCTTTATGAAGTTCAGTCCGTTTCCTTCTATCAGTTGACCGCAGTTCTGCCACATCCAATGGCGGCTGCTCTGACGTACCGCCACTACGGACCAGCCCACTCAACGAGGCGTCCACTAACTGCCTCACCAGTTCTCTGTTGTGAACGCCCTGGCAGTTGACTATAGCTAATCTCAGTGATGGAGAAAGGTCAGAGGAGCTTTGATATGAAATAATGATGAATGATTGTTTGAAATGTGTTTAATAGATTAACTCAAAAACCGCCAATCTGACTCCAAATCCGCCCAAATTATCGAGAGGGTCCTCGCTGCAGACTGTAGCACGGACCGGTGTCAGTCCCGGAAGTGGTTATTGCACTCCGGAAATGAAGGGGGCGCTAGTGGCGCTATTAAAGGGGCACTAGTGGCGCTATTAAAACACGCAACAACAACAAAATGAATGGAAATTAATATTTTAAAGGCACTAGTGGCGCTATTCTAAAAAAAAATAAGGAAGTTAATATTTTAAAGGCGCTAGTGGTGCTATTACCATTTTTTTAATGGAAATTAATATTTTAAAGACAAATGTTTATGTTTATTAAATTTGTTCATTTTTTTACAAATACAAGACAATCCCATAAATGATAATGTACAAAATATAAAAAAATGAAAGGTAGCAGAAAGAAGAATAAATCTTATTATATCTGCCCCTTTTTTCCAACAGTCAGATTAAACAATAATAATCTTCAACCAACAGTACAAAATGACTAACTCTTTCTAATTTTCTAACTAATACAATACACATTACGCTATTTCACATTCGTTTTGATCATTTTCTTAAATGTAAACATTGACTTGGCATTTTTAACTACATTCTCCAAGCCATTCCATAATCTAATTCCCTGGATTGAGGTAGAACGTCCCTTCAAACTGGTTCTGAATTGTGGTTTTACAAACATCTCTGTCCCCTTAAGATTATAACAACTTTGTCTTTTAACAAAATGCATTTGGATATTTAAAGGTAATGCATTATTTGGAGCCCTATACATAACTGATAAAATATTATAGTCTACCAAATCATGGAACTTCAATAACTTCAGTTGATAAAATAATGTACAAATGTACATTAGGAACACTATCATCCATTAATTATCATACATGCACACTTATCCCTATTACAATTTTTTTAATGGAAATTAATATTTTAAAGACAAATACATTACATTAGGAACACATTTATCCATCCATTAATTATCATACACACACTCTTATCCCTATACTGTAGTGGGTTTGCCAGGGCGCTGCATTCCAAAAACTATAATATGCTTGGTTGCAGGTGAGCTCAAATATTATCGTTGTTTACCATAATGTGTCATTGGAAACTTCATAAACTGCACTCAAATTCAATTGTTTCAAACCCCAAAGGGATTAATCAACACTCAGAGAGAGAAAGTAGTTTTTAGAACGTTTGTCAAGAAATGATCTTCAGCAGTCGGATCCCGGCAGTAAACGTTGCAAGAATGGTTCACTGTGGATTAATAAATTTGATTCTATATGAAAACATTTTTAAATAGTCACTGATACATAAATTAAGCCTGTGTGTAAATTGTAACAGGTGTTATTCAATTGTTAAACAATGCTGTTACAATATATGTACAACTACTTTATTGGTTCTACTTTCTCTTTAATATATTAGAGCTACAATGTAACTTTGCCTGGAAACAACACCATTTCTACAAAAAACTAAAAAATGTAAATCAACTACAACAAAAGGAACACTCAAAAATGTACATAATGTTTAAATAACACATTGTGAAAAACAAAAGGATGACTGAACAATTCAAAAGGCTAATGTACTTCAGCAGAAATGATTTAAAAAGACATGTCACCAAAAAAGAACAACAATGTGTGACAACTGAAATGTGTGGACAGTGTAAAACAACTAATATTCTCCTTGCATTCAGTACTGACATTCAGGGCAGTGTCCAGGTATGCCATCAGAGTAGTAACGACTCCTCATCTTCCATTTCCGGTGAAGCCCACACAGTCTATATATTTCGAAAGAACACGTAACAACAGCAAAATAATAATTAACACTTTATATCTCTCAGCATCGTACCCTTTCCATCTGTACTGTCATGAAAATGCTGTGGAAACAAAACATTTTTTCTTGTTAAAAAAATCATTTATGGTTTCAGTGTCAATTGCACATAAAGAAATACACATATAAATTAATAGTTATGTGTACATTTTAAAAATTAACCTCAATTTGTGCCTTTGATAGTTTGGCATAGGTGTGGTCATCAGCACACAGAGTCTGTAAAAATATAGATAAAGTATTTTCAAAGTCTAAGATGAACCCAAGTCCAAATAACATAAAAACTGCTTCAACCTTTTTAATTGTTCTATACTGATTTTGTTTCAGATTTTAAAAATTAAGCATAGCATAAAAGTGCATTGTGAATGGACATAATACAATTTACATGATTCAAAACTACACATGTATGAATTTGAACTAAACTTTACCTCGTATTTTGCCCTCTCATCAGCTTTTTTCCACTTTCTCTCCTTTTGTAGTTCTTCTCTGAACCTTTGAAAAAGGACAAATTGAATATTTTCTTTACAAAACTGACTTATGTGTAACATGATGTGGTACAGTGCACCATCATTACCTCACAGGGAAGTTTCACAGGAGAGTGAGAGTCCACCATCTTCGTATTGTCATCATGTCATTCTGTGGACATCACAGGCTCACATTTAATGAAATCTCCAACCGAAAGCATGCACTCTCATCTGTTTCCTTACCTCCGTGAAATCAAATGGTGCTTCCATCACAAAGTAGAGAGCATACTGTGGAGAAACATATGGCAGTATGGGCGGCCGTGGCGTAGTGGTAATGGCAGTCGTCTCCCGATCGGAAAGTTGGCGGTTCGACTCCCGGGACCCGCACCATGTGTCGTTGTGTCCTTGGGCAAGACACTTAACCCTGAGTTGCTCCCGGTAGGACTGGAAAGCACCTTGCATGGTAGTCTGCCGCCACCGGTTTATGAATGTGTGTAGCATTCAATATATGTGTAGCACTTTGAGATTTTCAGTAATGAAAAGTGCGTTATAAATTGAATTAATTATTATTATTATTATTATTAAACATGTGATTATGACTTCTGAGCAGACAGGTGGCTGTGTTCCTGCAAGTTGGCATCTGGTGGATGGACAGGAGTCTGTGCTGATGCCCAGCTGGACACCATGTTGACAGTCATAGTGTGTTTCACCAAATGATTCAGAAACCTGTCCCTTCTGTCAATGGTTAACAAACAGTATGGGCAATGAAAGTGTGTCTGTACAGGGTAGGCCACAGCTGAAGATATGGAATTCTGCAGTAACAAAAAGAAATGAATAAAATTTAAAATAACATCTATATAAACTACAGATATGTTTAAACAAGAAATGGTTCATTCCCACTCAAAATAGAGCAAGGACACAGTGTAATGTAATAGCTACAAACATACAACAAAAATGTAATAACACATCAGGAAATATACAAATGATTTGTTTAAAAAAAAGGCATGTCTGAAATGAATCACTTTATGTTCTTTAACATTATTCTTCCAGTTTTGCACGATTCAACAAGTAATTTTATGAGTCACAATGGCTTCCAGGTAATAAATTTATACAGCAAACAATTAATTAAAATTGTGAAAGTAATATTGCTCAAACAACCAAAGGGAAGTATTAACTAATTAATTAGATTTCCCCATTTACTCTGTAACTTTTGACACACACACACACACACACACACACACACACACACACACACACACACATATATATATATATATATATATATATATATATATATATATATATATATATATATATATATATATATATATATATACTATTTTGCCATATGTTAATACTTTTTTTAGTAGATTTTGTTGATATGCAACCTAATGCGAGTAACTTTACTGAATGAAGAACCTATTTTAACCCATAAATAAACATGACACGCAGATAAATGTTGTTTATGTTAGGTTTCTTCTAACATTAGTTTGTTGACTTATATACTAAAAATATATTGAAGTAGAGGGTACTACACCCACCTATGATGGCAGCTTGTAGTTTATTTAAAATAAAATAAAAAAGACTTTCCAGAAATGTTGGTGTACAAAAACATATATAAAAAAAGATTAACATTTAATGATAAAAAAACCCACTATAAAACTGTTAAGAATGTAAATAAATAAATAGAATAAATGATAGTGTAAGTGTAGTTTCACATACCGTTATGTTGAACCGTAGGGGACAGCAATATTAATGAAAAAAGTTTTAAGAAGGTAAAAATACCTTTTGCTGACGTGCGTTTTCCACTGTGGATCGTGTGGCCTTCACCTCTCAACTTGCGCTGACAGTGGTCCGTCTGCAGGCTACAGCGATCATGAAAATAGCGCCCCCTTCAGTTCCAGAATGCAATAGCACCACTTCCGGGACTGACACAGCCGTCTGCAGACTGCAGCGATCATGAAAATAGCGCCCCCTTCATTTCCGGAATGCAATAACACCACTTCCGGGACTGACACCGGTCCGTGCTACAGTCTGCAGCCAAGAGTACTTGAAATTATCCCCACCTGCCCAAAACAATTTTTACCTGCAAAGTAGAGAATGAAAACCGCCCAATCTGGCAACACTAACTGTAATAAGAGCTAAGATATTAACTAAAAAATGTTAAAACTAAAAATATTCATGCAACCTTTATTTAGTCAGGTTGATCTCATTGAGCCTCGAGGACTCATTTACAAGAGAGACCTGTCTACAAACAAAGAATGATGACAACAGCAACAGTAGATTTTCCTTGAACAATCAACAATAGACAAACATAAGAGAGAAATCAAAAAGGCGTTCAATACAAGATCAACTGGACTTTATTTGTTGCAGAAGACGTTTCGACCTCTATCCAGAGAGCTTTTTCAATTCACTGAAACAAACTGTGAGTGTGTGGAGTTATAACAGTCTTAAGAAACACGCACCATCATATGTAAATTGCAAGCTGAGGTAACACATACATGTAAATTGACAGATCACACATTAACAGTAGGGGGTTCCCTTGAGGTCTCTGACAGAAGACACACAACTGTATGTAGATTGACAAAAAACACCTCACAACCCAACAACAGAGGCTTATCAACAGGGCTGGACTGGCCATTCGGGCGTACCGGGCAAATTCCCGGTGGGCCGTCGGTGATTTATGCGATTTATGGGCCGCTGTCACTCATGAACCAAAAAAATAAATTATAGCTATTTTTTGGTCAATCGCGACGGCCGATTGGTTGATTTTCTTGAACGACATCGAGCTAATCCAATGAAATCTCTCAGCACTCTTCCGACCAGCCCCTTCCCTTTACTCGCATCAAGCTATTGCGGTTGTGAAACCTGACACCAGCGTGCCTGACAGAAACTGGACTGTGAGGTGCTCACACGGAGCTGAAAGTTCCTCCTACTCCTACCTGCAGCCTGAGAGGAGGACGAGTGAGACAGGACTCATCAAGGAGTGACGTGACGTCTGCTCTATGCGACCTAGTTTCAGCACGGCATGAAGTTGCAGCACGCGTTAGCACTTAGCATTATTAGCATGTTGTTGCGGTCTCCTGTTGTTAAAAGACCAGCGCAAATTCAAAAGCTGTGCACGCTGTTTCACAAGACCTGCAGCAGCAACACACGTCACTTGAACGGACTAACCACATCATCCGAACGTGAACGAAGAAAACAGCTTGTAAACACCGATCACAGCAGCTGCTACTTTTATCAGGTAATTCAAATAATTCCAGATCAATAACACAAATTGTAGGATCTCTGAATCATGTCTGAAATGTTGTTGATGTGCAGGCTTTACTGAACGCTGCTAAGACGTCTTCTATCACGTCAACACTTCAGCACTTTATGAAAAAACTCAGACTGATAGTGTCAGCATGTCCTGGAGCCCTGATGATGAGAGATGATGAGAGATTCAACCACCTCAACTGCTCAAAAAGAGGTATTGTTCTTTTACTATTACTGTACTATTACCTTTTTAATTTAAAATTATAATCTTATTAACTTTTTTTTACCTCTTTGTGTGTTATTTCCAGAAGTTAGCAGCTGTTCTCTTCCTCTTCAAGGAAATCCACATGCAGCTAAGGAGTCTGTGCTGATGACCCTGATGCATGCTCAATAATCCAGGTAAAAATCTAAAAAAAAACTATGTCTGGGCCTCTGGACATTCAAAAAACAAAACAAAACAATTGTAGAAACGTTTCATCTTTCATCAGAAAGACTTCCTCAGTCTGAGGTGCTGTATTCAGCTCAGTCTTATAAATATCACCCTCTCACTGTGGAAACTCTGTAACAACCTGCCCCCCAACATTAGACAGGCCTCCTCCCTTCACATGTTCAAATCCCTGCTAAAAAAATCATCTTTTCTCTATTATTTCAAACTGTGTGAGCTGACGTAGTGTATATATATTTTTTTACTGTGTTTTCATTTTAATATTGCTCTTATACATTTTTATTATACTTTTACCGCTGTTAATATCATAATTTTTACCATTGGTGTGTGATACTGTTCTGTACATTTTTAAACCTCTTTTGTGTTGTGTGTGTGAAGCACCTTGATAACAGTTTATCTGTTTTAACTGTGCTATATAAATAAAATAGACTTGACTTGACTCACAGTGGATCAACCAGTTTGTTGATGACAGCTGAAACCAGCTGCTCACATGAGCAAGGAGGACCATCAGCCTAACAATGGATCATTAGCACCCTGATGGTTGTTTGCTATTCACAGAGGGCTGAGTGATACTAGCAACAACAGCATTGTAAGAGGGGGACAGTTGAACCCGGAGGCCTCCACCTCTGTTTAATGATGGACGGTTTCTTTTCACAAAGATGGCCTCCTTTACTCCTCTCTCAAACCATCGTTCCTCTCTATCAAGGATGTGAACATCTTCATCCCTGAAAGAGTTGGCCTATACAAACGTATTGTTCACTTGAAACATTTTCAAAATAATCATTTTATAAGTCTTTTTTGTAAACATATTATTTGTTTAGTGAAGTAAAGACACTATTTTTTATATAAAGCAAGTATTTCTTTATTCATTCAACCTTCATTTATGATATTGAAATCAAGAAATACCTTATTTTTTATCAAAAGTATTTATGTTTAATAAAGTCAAGAAAGACCATTATGTTTTTTGAATATTTTTAATTGGTAATTATTTTATTAAAACATTTAAATTTTTTATGTATTGTGACAGAGGGTTCTTGTTAGCAGCTGCTGAAAGTAACTAATAAATTAACTTAGTAATCTAACTTAGTTACTTTCCAAATCAAGTAATCAGTAACTTAACTAAGTTACTTTTCCCAAGGACTAATCAGTAACTTAACTAAGTTACTTTTTCAATGTAACTATGCCATCACTGTGGGCCACTCTGCTCAAAATGCCCAGGCCGATTTTTTGTCCCAGTCCAGCCCTGCTTATCAAAAAACTTTGTTAGTCTGATTCACAGACAAACTGTGTGTGAATTGATAAAGCCCCCTGGATAGAGGTCAAAACGTTTTCTGCAACAAATAAAGTCCAGTTGATCTTGAATTGAACACCTTTTTGATTTTATCATGTCCTGGACGACTGAGAATCTTCACCAGCATATTGCTTTTCATTTTGGGAAGGATACCCTAAGAGCTGTGCGGGAGTTCGAGAAGATGTCAAGGAAGTTGGCAGACTACAGGAACCATCTCCGTTTCAGTCTGAGATGCAGACAAGAAAAACTCATCTCCAGCAGTCAACTCGACAATCAAAGGACAAAGAGCTGAAGGAATCTTTCTTAAAGCTCAACACAAGCTTCTCAATGAGAGAAGACAGATCAATTTCACCATTGAAGCTCTCTCACTCAAAATGGATCAGAGCCTCCAAAAGCTCTCTACTCTTTTACCACCACCTCTGTTGGAAGCAGTGTCTTGCTTTGTTGAAAAGGCTCAGCTATCACAGCATCAAAAAAGCAAGGAACGTCAAAAAAGTAAGTTTCTAAAATTACAACAAAGAGCGGTTTTCTCATCACAAGTCATCAGTCAAGATAAAGAGTTTGACGCCAACACAAATATTCAGGAACTGTGGGTTAGAAATTTGTCTAACAGGACCTTGACACAACCTGAGAAAAATGTGTTGGCAAAAGGACTAAATTTTGCCATCTCCCCACAAGAAATACCTGTTGTGGAACTAATCACAGCCACTGAATCTGCGATTAGGAACAACAACTTGACAGAAACAGAGGCTGAACAACTTCGGATGAAAATATCAGCTACCCTCTCCAGTGCCAAACTGCCTCCCTCAAATCTTACACCGCAGGAAAGGAAAGCTATAACATCACTCAGCCAAGACCAAAACATCACCATTTTACCAGCCGACAAAGGAAGATGCACAGTAATACTCACTACATCTGACTACCAGGAGAAAATAACCGCTCTACTGAATGACAGTAACACCTATGAGCACCTGAAGAGGGACCCGACTAACACCTTTAAAAGGAAAGTAATTGATTATCTACAAAAACTCGAAAAGGAGAAAACAATCAATCGATCATTGTATTATAGATTATACCCGGGGGAAGCCACTCCCTGTCTGTATGGACTTCCAAAAATACACAAAGAAGATACACCTCTCAGACCCATCGTGAGCAGCATGAACTCAGTGACATACAATGTTGCTAAACATCTGGCTGGTATTTTAGCTCCTCTGGTTGGAAACACACCTCATCATATAAAGAACTCCATTGATTTTTCCAACAAAGTTCAACATTTGAAGCTGACCCCGGGAGAAACTCTTGTATCGTATGATGTGACTTCTCTGTTCACATGCATACCCATTTCTGAAGCAGTAGAAACTGTCAAAAAACGACTTCTACAGGACAAGGATTTGGACAAAAGGACCAACTTCACCCCAGACCACATCTGCACCCTGCTGGATCTCTGCCTCTCCACCACTTATTTCAAGTTCAATGACAGATTTTATAGACAGAAGCACGGCTGTGCCATGGGATCTCCAGTGTCACCCATTGTTGCAAACCTCTACATGGAGGAAGTGGAACAGAGAGCCCTTAACTCCTATGAGGGGACAACTCCAAGCCATTGGTTCCGTTATGTGGATGACACCTGGGTCAAAATCCAAGCCAGGGAGGTGGAAGCGTTCACCAGACACATTAACTCGGTTGATAACAACATCAAGTTCACCAGAGAGGATGCTAACGATAACAAGCTGCCTTTTTTGGACTGTTTGGTGCATATGGAGGGAGAGGACAGTCTCAACATTGAAGTTTACAGAAAACCAACCCACACAGACCAGTATCTTCTGTTTGACTCTCACCATCCACTGGAGCACAAACTTTCTGTCATCAGAACCTTACAGCATCGGGCAGAACACATCCCCACAAGGACAGAAGGGAAGGAAAAGGAACAGAAACACATCAACAAATCGCTGCAAACATGTGGATATCCCAACTGGGCTTTTGTCAAGTCAGCGAGGAAATCTGCTAAACACAATAATCAACAGAAAAATGCTAACAGACGGAAAAACATTGTCATTCCTTATGTTGCTGGAGTCTCAGAGAATTTCAGAAGGATTTTCAACAAACACAACATCCCAGTACACTTCAAACCCAGCAGAACTCTCAGACAGAGGCTGGTCCACCCTAAGGACGAAACACCCACACACAAACAGAGTGGTGTGGTGTACGCAGTCCAGTGCAGTGAGGTCTGCTCAGACCGTTACATTGGAGAAACTATCAGCCCATCCACAAAAGAATGTCTCAACACAGGAGAGCAACCTCCGCTGGACAAAACTCAGTTGTTCACCTCCACCTCACGGACAAGGGACACTCAGGACCAGAATGTGCAAATTTTGGACCGAGAGCACAGATGGTTTGAGAGAGGTGTGAAGGAAGCTGTTTATGTTAAGAGAGAAAAACCTTCTCTTAACAGAGGAGGAGGTCTGAGATTTCAACTTTCCAAGACTTATAACTCAGTTTTGGGGCTGATTCACAAACGTTTTACACCGGATGGGAGCAGAGGTGTCTTGTCTGTGAATTAGACTAGCAAAGTTTTTTGATAAGCCTCTGTTGTTGGGCTGTGAGGTGTTTTTTGTCAATCTACATACAGTGGTGTGTCTTCTGTCAGAGACCTCAAGGGAACCCCCTACTGTTAAGGTGTGATCTGTCAATTTACATGTATGTGTTACCTCAGCTTGCAATTTACATATGATGGTGCGTGTTTCTTAAGACTGTTATAACTCCACACACGCACAGTTTGTTTCAGTGAATTGAAAAAGCTCTCTGGATAGAGGTCGAAACGTCTTCTGCAACAAATAAAGTCCAGTTGATCTTGTATTGAACGCCTTTTTGATTTTATCATGTCCTGGACGACTGAGAATCTTCACCAGCATAAGAGAGAAATACAGATTTTTTTAACAAGTTAAAACAAATATATCAAAGTAGCAAAACAGACAGATTATAAGGTAGATGTAGAAAATCAAGTGTCATATTCTGTTTTCTGTCATTTAGAAATTGTTTTTGTTCCTCTGTGTTATGTGTTTTAGACATCTTTGTGTTTTTCATGTCACTGATTAGTTATATTTCAGAGTTTTTCTAGTTTTCATTTGAGTTACATTCCTTTTCAGCATTTTTGTAAATAAATTAGTTTATTTTATCCTGAGTTCTTTCTGCGTTTAGATTCTAACCTCTGCTAAACATGATATCTAGTCCTTTTGTGCAGTTTGTTTTAATGTAATTTCCTTTTGTAATAATAATCAGTTTATTTATCCAGTATGTGTCTTTACTGATAAGTGGGGTTCCACGTGCCACACCAAAAACTGTATTTCTCAGAATCTTCTGCTTTTCTAAAAATGTTTTCCCTTTTTCTTTTCTCTTTTCTAAAAGTTTCAACAATACAAAGAAGATCCAACTCCATTCAGCTGAAATGGATTTAAATAGAAGCGGAACTTGCCAGACTCCTGACGACAGTACAGGAAATGTCTTCCTACAAGTTTTCTTGATGATTGAGACCGTTGTGGGTCTTCCAGGAAGTATACTGGCCTTGTGGATTTTTTGCTGCCGTATGAAGATCTGGAAAGCCCACATCATTTTCCTTTTTAACCTGGTTCTGGCTGACTTCCTGCTACTCATCAGCGTGCCCTTCCGCATCGACACCCACTGGCGAGGGGATGACTGGAAATTTGGACCAACCTGGTGCCGCATTAATCTCTACATGTTGTCTGTCAATAGATCTGCCAGCATTGCTTTCATGACTGTTGTGGCACTGGACCGTTATTTCAAGGTGGTTCATCCACATCACTACGTCAGTCGATTGACTCCAACACAGGCAGGTGTGATCGCAAGTCTGATATGGGTTTGTGTGATTACCCTTCGCATCCCATTGTTGACCACTGATCTCCTTCAGAAGAGAGCCAATATCAGTCTGTGTCGTAGCTTTAATTCATATGATGTCATCCCTCTGCCTTTACTGGTGCACTATGCTGCTTTTGTTATGGAGTTCTTCCTGCCATGGTTCTTGTTGCTCTTCTGCTCAGCCAGGATTGTCTACCACCTCCACAAACTGCAAATTAACAGGAAGAAGGTCCGACAGGCCATTCGAGTTGTGACGGTCATTAGCATGGTGTTCACCTTCTGCTTCATGCCAAGTGTCTTCACTGGTCTTGTTGGGTTGTACATAAAGACATACCATCCTAAAGAGTGTGCATCTTACAACACGTGGATTCATCTCTTCATGATATGTATGGGTTTCACCTACCTCAACAGTGCTTTAGACCCAGTCATTTATTTTTTCTCCAGCTCTTCATTTCAGGAAACCCTGAAGAACTCCTTTACCTGCAGGAATAATTCCAGAGCAGCAAGAAGACAAAGGCCAACTACTGAAAGGCAAACATATTTAAATGTTCGTAAATTTCAATTGTAGACTGATGGTTCCAAAAGACAAGACACTGCTAATTATTAATTTGATTTTCCTTTTGATTAATCAAAGAAACACAGCTAAAACACAAAATATCCTGCTGTTGAAGATGCATAAAATCTATTTTACTTTTTTCTTAGTTAAAAAAAGATATAATGTCAAGACTAGGGTTGCAAAGGGGCAGAAATTTCCATTTAATTTTCTAAAACTCTCCAGAAACCTTCCATGGGAAGTTTAGAAAATAACTGGGATATTTCAATATTTGTCTGGACTTTAGAAATACATTATTTAACCATTAAAAAAGGTAAAAAATTATATATTTTACTAACAAATGACGACCCAGTCACTGACCAATTAATAACTAAATAAAAATGTTTCAAGGTTTTCTTCAATGTGGTTTTTTAAGGCATCTTTAAACTGGATAACAACCTTACACTCTCCACAACAAAGATGACATGTCACGACAACTGTCATACCCAGACATCATGTGCCTCTATGCTCCACTCAGGACTCTTATACCCTTCCATCGTGTTTGTCCATGCTCCCATTAATGGTAAAATGGTAAATGGAGCTTAAAAAGGCGTTCAATTCAAGATCAACTGGACTTTATTTGTAACAGAAGACGTTTCGCTTCTCATCCGAAAAGCTTCATCAATTCAATGATCTTGAATTGAACGCCTTTTTGATTTATCATGTCCTGGACGACTGAGAATCTTCACCAGCATACATGGAGCTTACTTATATAGCGCTTTCCAGCCCCCTTTGAGGGGCCCCAAAGCGCTTCACAGTGCCAGCCATCCACCCATTCATACACACATTCATACACGGTAGCGGTAGCCGGCCATGCAAGGCGCTGCCTGACCTACCGGGAGCAACTCGGGGTTAAGTGTCTTGCCCAGGGACACAACGAGGTATGCCGTGACCGGGGATCAAACCCGAGACCTTCTGGTCCTGAGCCGGCTGCCCTGCCTCTACACCATCTCGGCCCTATTAAGGATTAAGGACCCTCATACCCTGCCACCATGTTCCTCCACGTTCCACTCAGGACTCTTATACCCTGCCACCAGGACAATAAACAATGTTTGCTTTGCAGAAGTTTTGTTTAAAACAATTGAGTAAAGATGATGGATGGATGAATGGATGGATGGACAAACAGACAGATGGATGGATGGTTGTTGGATGATGGATGGTTGGTTGGTTGGATGGATGGTTGGCTGGATGATGTTGGAGTGATGGTGGGATTGATCATGGGTGGTTGTTTGTTTTTTGGTGCATTTGATGGAAGGATGGATGGATTCATCCACACGGTCTTTACGATCACAGAACAGTAATCTCCTTCACATTCCGAGAACCAAATTAAGGACCATGGGAGACCGGGCATTCAGTGTGGCTGCCCCCCGCCTATGGAACTCCCTCCCCGACTACCTGAGAGCTCCACAGTCACTGGTTGACTTTAAACAAGGCTTAAAGACTTTTATTTTTAAGCGAGCCTATTCTGCCTCCACATGATTTTATCTTTGATCTTAGTTGATACTATCATTATTTTAATTGATTTTATTTTTGATTTTTGTTGTTTTATCATTGATTTTACTTGATTTTATCACTTGTTTTTATTTGATCTTTGATTTTAGTTGCACTTTGTAGCACTTTGAGATTTTTGTTAATGAAAAATGCGTTATAAATTAAATTTATTATTATTATTATTATTATTATTATTATTATTATTATTATTATTATTATTATTATTATTATTATATATTTGCAGTTCTCAATCATGTCAATCAGCAGATGCAGGGTGGTGGTGTCAACATCATGCAAGCAGAAGAAAGCCTGAAGGCTTTAAAAAAAAACTACCATTATGGAAACGACGAACCGAGAACAATAACTTCGCAAAATTTCCTCTTTTGGACGATTGTGTAAGTAAGATCGAAAATGTGCCTGGAATCGGAGACGTTTCTGTGTCCATGGAACTGAAGCAAACAATTGCCACGCACTTGGATGAGCTTGCAAAGTCTCTCGACGAATATTTCCCTCCAACAGAGTCCTATCCAGCTTGGGTGAGACAGCCATTTACGTTTGCTGTTGAGACAGCAGATGTCAATGATGAATACCTCGACGAAATATTGAAATATAAATTATCGACCGATCTCTAAACTCTGCATCTTAGCCAAGGTTCTAGAAAAACTGATAAACTCTCAGATCAAAAATTATCTGGACTCATTTAACATCTTACCTCTTCATCAATCTGGTTTCAGGAAAAAACACAGCACAACAACTGCTTCTCTGAAGGTTCTGAATGATGTTGTTGAAGCATTGGATGCTAAGGACTATTGTGCTGCACTTTTCTTAGACCTGTCTAAAGCTTTTGACACTGTGGATCATAACATCCTGTGTCATAAGCTCTCAGAAATCGGTTTCTCTGATCACACCATCGGTTGGTTTTCTAACTATCTTTCCAATCGGAGGCAATGTGTTCAACATAACGGTACTTTTTCCAGCTATTTAACAGTTAAAAATGGTGTACCACAAGGCTCAGTTTTAGGACCCACTCTCTTTACAATCTACATAGCTAATGTAGGTCACTGCATCCCTGATGCATCCTTACATTTCTATGCTGATGATACAGTTGTTTACTGCCGAGCTAAAACAGTAGCTAAGGCTTTCCAGTTACTGCAATCCGCTTTTGACATCATCCAGTCAGATTTGTTCCGTCTCAAACTTGTCCTAAATGCTGATAAAACAAAAGGGATGTTTTTTTCAAATAGGAAGGCGGTTCCAGCAGATCCTCCTCTGATTTTATCTTCAAATGGTGTCCCTATTGAGTTTGTTGATTCCTATAAATATCTGGGTATCCTGATCGATTCACATCTCTCTTTTAAACTCCACGTGGAAAACCTAGTGAAGAAACTGAAAGTTAAACTGGGTTTCTTTTTCAGAAACAGATCATGTCTAACACTGAATGTTAGGAAACACCTTGTATCTGTGACTTTCCTTCCCTCCATTGATTACGGTGACATTCTCTACATGAATGCTCCTACAAGCACCCTGCAGATGTTGGATGTTGTCTATCATGGAGCATCCTGCAGATGTTGGATGTTGTCTTAAGATTCATAACTGGCTGTGATTATCGTACCCACCACTGCACCCTGTATTCACTGGTTAACTGGACATCATTAACTTCACACAGACTCTTCCACTGGTACATTTCATCTTTAAGGAGCCAAGATGGTCTAGTAGCAGGGCTTTTGACTACGGATCCGAAGGTCGCGGGTTCGCGCCCCGGCCACTACCCAGCTTGGGGTGTCTATGAGTGCACACCTATTTCTCCAGCTCCCCGGGCGCTTTCGGGCTGCTCACTGCACCACCTGGTAGGTGGTTGGGTTAAATGCAGAGACGAATTTCGTCTGTGTATGGGAACATACGCAGATGACAGGAATAGACATTATTATTATTAAATCACTTCTTGGTCTGCTGCCCTCATACATCTCCTCCTACATGTCTTTGCGTGAGTGCAGCTACAGCGTGCGCTCTCAGGACATGATTACCTGCAGTGTTCCATCAGTGAGGACTGAACTTGGAAAAAGGGCCTTCTCCTACTCCGCTCCTGCTTCATGGAATATCTTACAAAAAGATCTGAAGCTCTCGACCTTGACTTCTCTAAATGGTTTTCAGAATCTGTTGGAATCCTGGCAAAAACCAATGCAGATTTGTTCCTGTCTTTGATTTTATACGTCTACCTTATAATGTTTTGCTAGTTTTTTGATACTTTGTTAAAAAAAAAAAAACTTTCTTTTGTTTTTTTCTCTCTTTTGTTTTCTATTGTTTATTGTTTGTTTGTTTATTGTTTATTGTTTAATGAAATTCTACCATTGCTGTTCATTGTTCTTTAGTTTTAGCAGGTCACTTTCGTAAATGAGCCCATGAGGTTCAAAAGATTTACCTGAGTAAATAAAGGTTGAATGAATGAAAAATTCAGCAGAGCCAGGTTCAACTGCAGCTCTTCAGAACAACAACACTCTCAACATTTTGGTGTAGACAACTGGAAAAGTACCCAGTTATTGCCAAGAAAGCACTGGAATATTTCATATCATTTGTCACAACATATCTTTGTGAAAAATCCTTTTCGAGGATGCTGGATATAAAAACGAAGAAAAGGAACAGACTTTGCTGTGAAGATGACATGAGCGTAGCACTTGCCAAGGTGAAGCCACACATATCCGAACTGGTCTCCCAGAAACAACAGCAGAAGTCACACTGATTTGCAGGTATGTAATGTGAGCTATGCTTTACTTTGGCCCGAAAAGAGTATTTTGTGTATTCAAAACAACAAAATACAACTTAAATAAAAAAATAAAAAAATAATAAATATAAAACATAAAACATAAAATATTATAAATAATCAATTATTATGAATCATAAATTATTATAAATCATAAATTATTAAAAAATATATATTATTATAAATTATAAATTATTATAAAACATAAATTATTATAAAATATAAATTATTATAAATCATCAATTATTATAAATCATCCATCCATCCATCCATCTTCTTCTGCTTATCCGGGGTCGGGTCGCGGGGGTAGCAGCCTAAGTAGGGAGGCCCAGACTTCCCTCTCCCCAGCCACTTGGAGCAGCTCCTCCGGGGGAATCCCAAGGCGTTCCCAGGCCAGCCGAGAAACATAGTCCCTCCAGCGTCCTGGGTCTTCCTCTGGGTCTCCTCCCGGTGGGACATGCCCGGAACACCTCACCAGGGAGGCGTCCAGGAGGCATCCTAACCAGATGCCCGAGCCACCTCAACTGGCTCCTCTCGATGTGGAGAAGCAGCGGCTCTACTCCGAGTCCCTCCCGGATGACTGAGCTTCTCACCCTATCTCTAAGGGAGAGTCCAGCCACCCTGCGGAGAAAACTCATTTCAGCCGCTTGTATCCGAGATCTTGTTCTTTCGGTCATAACCCAAAGCTCATGACCATAGATGAGGGTGGGAACGTAGATCGATCGGTAAATTGAGAGCTTTGCCTTTTGACTCAGCTCTCTCTTCACCACGACAGACCGGTACAGCGCCCGCTTCACTGCGGACGCTGCACCTATCCGCCTATCGATCTCACGCTCCAGTTTTCCCTCATTCGTGAACAAGATCCCGAGATACTTAAACTCCTCCACTTGGGTAAGGACCTCCTCCCCGACCCGGAGAGGGCACGCTACCCTTTTCCGGCTCAAGACCATGGCCTCGGATTTGGAGGAACTGATCCTCATCCCGGCCGCATCACATTCAGCTGCAAACCGCTCCAGCGAAAGCTGTAGATCACGAGCTGATGAAGCCAATAGGACCACATCATCTGCAAAAAACAGAGAAGCGATTCTAAGGCCACCAAAACGGATCCTCTCAACACCTTGGCTGCGCCTAGAAATTCTGTCCATAAAAGTTATAAACAGAATCGGTGACAAAGGGCAACCTTGGCGGAGTCCAACTCTCACCGGAAACGAGCCTGACTTACTGCCGGCAATGCGGACCAAGCTCTGACACCGGTCGTACAGGGACCTAACAGCCCATATCAATGGGCCTGGTACCCCATACTCCCGGAGTACCCGCCACAGAACCCCCCGAGGGACGCGGTCGAATGCCTTTTCCAAGTCTACAAAGCACATGTAAACTGGTTGGGCAAACTCCCACGCACCCTCCAGGACCCTGTTGAGGGTGTAGAGCTGGTCTAGTGTTCCACGACCAGGACGAAAACCACACTGCTCCTCCTGAATCCGAGGTTCGACTATCCGACGGACCCTCCTCTCCAGAACCCCTGAATAGACCTTACCAGGGAGGCTTAAGAGTGTGATCCCTCTATAGTTGGAACACACCCTACGGTCCCCCTTTTTGAATAGGGGAACCACCACCCCAGTCTGCCAATCCAAGGGAACTGCCCCCGATGTCCACGCGATATTGCAGAGTCGCGTAAGCCAACACAACCCCACAACATCCAGAGCCCTAAGGAACTCAGGACGAATCTCATCCACCCCCGGAGCCTTGCCACCGCGGAGCTTTTTAACCACCTTGGCGACCTCAGCACCAGAGATTGGAGAGCCCGACCCAAAGTCCCCAGGCTCCGCTTCCTCAGTGGAAGACGTGCCAGTAGGATTGAGGAGGTCTTCGAAGTATTCCGCCCACCGACTCACAACATCCCGAGTTGAGGTCAACAGCACGCCATCCCCACCATAAATGGTGTTGGTCGCGTACCGCTTCCCCCCCCTGAGACGCCGGATGGTGGACCAGAATCGCCTCGAAGCCGTACGGAAGTCATTCTCCATGGCCTCTCCGAACTCCTCCCACGCCCGAGTTTTTGCCTCAGCAACCACCCGAGCCGCATGCCGCTTGGACTGCCGGTACCTATCTGCTGCTTCCGGGGTCCCACAGGCCAAAAAGGCCCAATAGGACTCCTTCTTCAGCTTGACAGCATCCCTCACCGCCGGTGTCCACCACCGGGTTCGAGGGTTGCCACCACGACAGGCACCAACAACCTTGCGGCCACAACTCCGATAAGCTGCCTCGACAATAGAGGCGCGAAACATGGCCCACTCGGGCTCAATGTCCCCCGCCTCCCTCGGAACGTGTTCAAAGCTCTCCCGGAGGTGGGAGTTAAAGCTCCGTCTTACGGGAGACTCTGCCAGACGTTCCCAGCAGACCCTCACAATACGTTTGGGTCTGCCAGGTCTGACCGGCATCCTCCCCCACCATCGGAGCCAACTCACCACCAGGTAGTGGTCAGTGACAGCTCCGCCCCTCTCTTCACCCGAGTGTCCAGGACATGCGGCCGCAGATCAGATGAGACGACAACAAAGTCGATCATTGAACTACGACCTAGGGTGTCCTGGTGCCAAGAGCACATATGGACACCCTTATGCCTGAACATGGTGTTCGTTATGGACAATCCATGACGAGCACAGAAGTCCAACAACAGAACACCACTCGGGTTCAGATCAGGGGGGCCGTTCCTCCCAACCACACCCCTCCAGGTCTCACTGTCATTGCCCACGTGAGCGTTGAAGTCCCCCAGCAGAACAAGGGAGTCCCCAGGAGGCGCACCCTCCAATACCCCCTCCAAGGACTCCAAAAAGGGTGGGTAATCTGCGCTGCCGTTTGGCGCATAGGCACAAACAACAGTCAGAGCCCGTCCCCCCACACGTAGGCGTATATATATATATATATATATACATTTACATATGTATATACATTTACACCTCCAGATTAGAGGCTGACATTTTTTCGGGAATCCCACGGGTCACGTGATTCCCACGGGATTCCTGTGGGATGGGAATCGACTTAACTGTTATTCACCTAATTGGGACGGTACAGGATCGAAAGTTAACGGGAGCAGACGGGAGCGGGAAATATGTCGTGACAAAAAAAAAACATGGAACGTCGCCATTTTGTAGTTCTCTTTCCACCAGCTTGCACTGTAACGCAAGTTAAAAGAACTACATGACCCAGAAGGCAACGGTACTTCCGGCCACTGCTTTCGCCGGAATTCAAAGAGTAGCAGCAATGGAGGGAGTAAAGACGAGCGGAGAAACCGATGGAAAACAGGAAAAGTATACTGGTATGGCACAAATGCACTTTTTTTCCTTTTCTAAAATGCACAGCCAGTATCTGAATTGTGAAAGTAATGCCTTTATGCACTTTTGTTTACAAGTTTTGTGCAGTATTTTTGTTGAGAAAATACAAACATAAAAGTAATGTCACTGTTTTAAGGAAATTTCTCAATAAATGAGTAAAATGCAACATTCTATGTTGGGGTTTATTCAATTAACTGACCTCCAAATGAGCTAAAAACAGAGACTAAGGTGGTCCTCTGCAGGAAAATCTATAGAGATCACAGGCCATGTACTACGTTTTGTGCTCTTTAGTGATTTAAATTTTTTTTGTTTACATTAAGGCAAAAAATGCCTCCCTCTACTGCCACAGATGAACTGTTTCTGTTGCTATATCTATTTAAATCAAACTGCAAAACACAAAGTAGCCTAATCTTAAAAACATTGTGGTGAAGATTAAATCAAATTAATTGTATTGCTTACGAGTAAATTAGGAAGAAAAGATGGGAGCGGTACAGGAGCGGGAGTCATTTTGAATGGGAGCGGGATGGGAGTGGGAGTCATTGCACCAGGAGTGGGACGGGACAGGAATTAATTTTTTACTCAAGCCTGGGAGTGGGACGGGACAGGAGTAGAAATTCACTCCCGTGTCACCCTCTAGTGAGAAGCAGCTTCTCAGACTGAGGAAGTCTTTCGGACGAAA
>JBBPBX010006439.1:55515-68472 GCA_038048925.1 Garcialebias charrua | reverse complement strand
TTTTTGAGGCTTGCCGACGTCACAAACTGCAGCGGCAGCTGCTACTTTAGACGGAGGAGGTGACCCAGGATAGCTCGAGGTTCCATCCACGAGGAGCAGGCCGCAGGTGAGCTTCGATCGAATTTACTCCTTTAGCAGGTTTTGAAGGCATTTTAGTGATCGAACAAGAGATATGCGTGAAATGTGTAAGTTGTCTATTGTTTGCGGTCAAAATCGGAAGAAAGTGCCAGGCATTAGTTGGAAAACAGGCCAGTTCCGCAGGAGCGCACCTAAACACAACTTATCCCACCACCATTCAGCCGGAAGTCCTTACATTATTAGTGTTTATCTTAGATCTTTTAGTGTGCCGTTTGGCTTTCATTTAGAACATATCTTAATGTACCGTACATCTTATATCTTTATACATTGTTCTTTTTATACTTTATTTTTTTGCTATTTTTGGGTGTAACTGGGACCCTGAGTACATAGTTTCATTCCACCTCATAAACCACATGTGATGTGAATAACAACTTGTCATCATTATTGCATTAAATGACCATTCAACAGAATTTCATTTAATTGCCTCCAAGTTAAAGCTGATATAAATTGTTAAATTCCATAAGCTTTGACCTTTTTTTTCTTCCATTGCCTCCACTAAAGGTTTACCTTGAAAAAATGCATATTGCGGAGGCCTTTCATGACTGAGTTTTAAATTAAGTTCTTATGTTGAGAAAAAGCAGAGTTTTATCTGTTTTGGTCAAACCTTAAGAAAGCATTTCAAGCTCAGAGTATCTGCTAAGGATGACTATCAGCAGACACCAAATCAAATTTTAGCTCAATATCTGCAAACTGACTAAGTTACTGACATTTATTTTTATTTTGGCTGGAGTTGATTAACTGTGCCATCAATCTTGAATGAGACTGATTCCAAAAGGTAATTAGTTGTTGTTGTACATCCAGTTATTATTCTCTGACAGTTTTATTGGAATCTGTTCTCTGGTTCATAAGACAGTCCTAACGCTTTAATTACAAACACAACAGACAAACACCCCTTGCCTTTTTAGTGAGCAATAATTATGCTGAATATTGACTGAAAAAAGACTATCATAGAGTTTTTTACATCACATAATAAACAAACAATCCTGCCTTCGTGTCGTAAGATTATCTTTATTTGAGACCTACTTAACTATATAACATGTGGTTTTTACCTTTCAAGAAAAATGTAGAATTTGCTCTAAAAGCAAAGTGATTGATTGAAGAGATAATATAATTATGCAGATGCAATCGCAGCAGGGAAACATAATGAAGACCCCAGAGATTTTGAAACCTCTTCAGCAGTTTATGCTGTTATTATAATGGGAGGTGTCTCCTTGTTTGTTTCTTTATATCAGCACAATAGAAAAGGCCCTAACTAAAACTGGTTAGCTTTGTCTAATGGTTAAACTGGTAATGTTACTCTGCATTATTACTGAATAAAACAATGTTTGAAATGTTTAGCACAAATGTCCAGTTCACCTCCCCTCCTTGCTTTCAGAATGCACTTTTTTAGATCATAAACAGTAGCAGCGCTAGAATCTAAAACAGAGAAGTATCCACTTGTAAATCTGTGGCTACAACTATTGCATCATTTCAAAGGTATTCAAGGATCAAGGTGACATTGTCATTCGCATCACATGTGGTACATGACGTGGAACGAAATTGTGTACTCAACTTTAGATTCCATTTAGAGAGTCAGAGAGATTTATTTGTCATTTGCATCACATGTAGTACACGTGGTGGAATGAAATTATGTATACAGGTTCTCAATTACATCCAACAATACAATGTAAAAGAAAAACAGTAATAAGATCTAAGATATGAACTAAGAAAAACATCAGCTCATACACTAAGCACTAATTGCATAAAAACAGTATGTCGAACAGCAGCACGAACATGAGTCTGTGTGAGCAGATGAGCACCATGAACACAGCAACAGGAACCAGATCAGCAGCAACATGAACAGATCAACAGCAACATGAAACAGATCAGCAGCAACATGAAACAAAGCAGCAACATGAAACAGATCAACATGAAACAGATCAGCAGCAACATGAAACAGATCAGCAGCAACATGAAACAGATCAACATGAAACAGATCAGCAGCAACATGAAACAGATCAACATGAAACAGATCAGCAGCAACATGAAACAGATCAACATGAAACAGATCAACATGAAACAGATCAGCAGCAACATGAAACATATCAGCAGCAACATGAAACAGATCAACATGAAACAGATCAACATGAAACAGAACAACATGAAACAGATCAGCAGCAACATGTGATTTTTCCACAGTGATTTTCCTGGTTAGATATTCATGAGTCTAACAGCCTCAGGGTAGAAGCTGTTCCTCAGTCCAGTGGTTCTACACTTAATGCTCCTTAACCTCCTTCCTGAGGGGAGCAGGGCAAAGAGTGTGTGTGCTGGGTGAGTGGGGTCCTTCATGATGCAGGTGGCCCTCTTCCTGCATCTGGAGGTGTAGATGTCTGTGATGGTGGGGAGACTGACTCCAACATCTTCTGTGCAGCCTTCACCACTCTCTGCAGAGCTTTTCTTTCTGCAGCTGTGCAGCCTCCATGCCACATGTTGATGCTGGAGCACAGGATGCTCTCCACTGCACACCTGTAGAAGGAGGTGAGGACTGAACTTCTCAGACCAGCTTGTCTCAGCCGCCTGAGGAAGTAGAGTTCATCAGAAGCTCATCAGAGGATGAGCTTTATTTATCAGGCTGGTGGTGATGTTGCCCCAGCTGAGGTTGTTGCTATTTGGATAAACACCCAAGAGACCACTTTCACCGCATTTAGGAGTACCGGTAATAGAAGATACATTGCCCTGGATCTAAAAAGCTAAATCTGGTCCTCTGGACATTAAAAAACAAAACAAAACAAAAAAGTAGAAACGTTTCGTCTTTCGTCCGAAAGACTTCCTCAGTCTCAGTCTTCCTCCTCTGAGACTGAGGAAGTCTTTCGGATGAAAGACGAAACTTTTCTACTTTTTTGTTTTGTTTTGCTTTTTGAATGTCCAGAGGACCAGACTTAGCTTTTTTAGATTTTTCTACCTGGATTATTGAGCATGCATCAGGGTATTGCCCTAGATATTTACAAAGACTAACCAAAATCCTTATTTTCTTCTGATTGTGATCACAGAGACGTGAATTGAATTTCATTCAACCTTTACAGGCTAGCCTCGTTGAGTCACGGGGACTCATTTACAAGAGGGACCTGTCTCACTCACACCAAACAACCATCCACTCTCACACTCACACCTAGGGTCAATTTAGAGTCACCAATCAGCCTAACAAGCATGTTTTTTGGTCTGTGGGAGGAAACCGGAGTACCCGGAGGAAACCCACGCATGCACGGGGAGAACATGCAAACTCCACCCAGAAAGGCCCCGGACCGGGATTTGAACCGGCAACCTTCTCGCTGAGAGGCAGCAGCTCTACCAGTTGTGCCACCGTGCTGCTTTCATAGGCTGCCAATAGGCAAAAGGCAGACAACATTTTGCCTTTGTTCGTGTCTGTTTTGTTGTCAAACTGTTTGTAAAATACTTTATGAAACACTTGATGGATTTTAATGAATTTGAATACATTTTAAAAAAATAAGGAGGTTTGTTTGTCTGCAAGCAAAACATCACAATGAGACTTGGTGCTTGAGTGTTAGAGTTTTCCCTGGTAGATGAGAGGGTAACTTCTCTGCACTTTTGGGTGGGGGGACGGGCTCTGACGGATGTTTGTGCCTACATGTCAAATGGCAGTTCAGAGTATCTGGCCTTCTTGGGGTTCTTAGGGGTTCTGGATGGTGCTTCAGCTGGGGACACCTTTATTCTGCTGGGGGACTTCAATGCCCATGTGGGTAACAACAGTAGCGGTGCTGGATTCATTTCTGCGGTGTGGGGGTGTGGGGGTCTTTTGTCACCTTGCATTCTCTGTTCATACACACTTTGAATGTCAGGCGCACATATTCAGTTTTGTCACAGTGATGTAAATGGGTACTTTTAGAGTAAATCAGACTTGGAAAAGTTTGCAACAAAAGTATTGCTTTTGAAAATGAAAAAGTATATACTGTATATGTAAAAAACTGCAGTCATGAATAAGGTGTTCTTTTTCCATAGAGTGGTGTAGATAAATACTGTATTTCTCTGTTTATCAATAGTAAAGTGTGTTATTAGGGAAATTAATATAGCATCTCTTTTGTTTGTCACCCTCTCATCATCGCTGTTCGCAGATTTTGACCACCGCATTACCTCAATAATTAATCTTGCAAGTTGTAAACTAAATAAACTAATTGTGAATTAATTGAGGTTATGTGATGGTCAAAATCTGTGAACAGTGATGATGAGAGGGTGACAAAAAAATGAGACGCTAGAACTTATGACAAAAGAGTCAATTATTTTTCACTTCTTTTAAAATTACTCTAACTACCATGGTCTTTAAAAGAAAGAAAGAAAGAAAAAAGCAGAAGTTTATTGCGGGAAAAATGGTTCCGTGTGCAATAGATGTCTGGAAAAATTATGTGACAGCCGTTTCTGAGTGACATGCATTCAGAAATCAAAACAGACCTAGTGCCACAGGTCCTGAATGATTATGTTTTTCTTTTGTTATTTCTGAGATGAGAAGGTAAGTTCTCTTCTTCTCCTCTTCTGGCTACATTTTCTCCAAAGTGACCTGCCATCGCAGCGTAATAGCAAACTCCAGCTGACTTTTGGACGAGCGAAAATGTCAAACCATCTGCACAATTATTTGTACCCTGACAGCAAAAGTTATCAGCTCTGGGCCAAATATAGATAAGCATTTGGCCTGGACCTGTAAACGGACTGGGCCCGAGGTCTCATGTTTTCCAATGGCCCGTAACTGGCCTGACTGCGGTAAAGTGCAGTCCAGCGTGGATCTAGGTCAGAGTCAGAGGTGACACACTGCATTTGGGTCAGATGAGGCACAAATATATAATTCTTATTTCAGTTTGAGGCTGATTTGGTCCAGACCCGGACTGGATCAGAGCCAACACTTTTTTTGCAGGTGTCAGGCAGGCTCATGATCCCAGCCCAACCCGGAGCTGACACGTGTGTGTAAACCTTACGGTAGAGTTGCACTCGGGTACAAATAATCCAAACCGACATTGATGAATGTCCATTTGGGCTGATGGATCACTGGCAGTAGTTCATCTGAAGCTTAACTGAACTTTCTACCTCTTTCAACCAGCCAGTCAGCATGTGGTGAAATGGCTGCGTGCGGCAGGTGTAATATGGCAAGCCATGTTTGTATACAGTATATTGGATCGTCAGCCGCGTGTGTCCCTGACTCAATAAAAAGCCAACACCAACCCGACCCACACATTAAGCACATTATTATGGCCCGGCCTGGTTCAACTCTGAGTCGGGCGAGGCCGGCTCCGGGTTCGGGTTAGAAATGACAGCTCTACTCTCTGGTGACAGATATGCAGATCTAGCAACTGTTAAACAGGTTTGGTCCAGATCTGAATGCTGTAGGTTTTGCCTGTGACTGTGTCTGTATGTAGACACACACACACAGAGGGAGAGGCGTCGGTCACAGCTTGTCGGCATTGGGTGTAGCCTGTGTAAATGTCTGGGACCAGCTGACTGGCAGGGCCATAAAGTGGCCGTAAAGTGGGGGGCCAATGCCCCCACAACAACCACCAGCACCACTGACCAACAGTGTGAACTAGTGCAACGTGACTGGGAGGAATGGCCTCTCTGATCTGAACCCGAGCTGTGTGCTGTTGTTGGACTTCTATGCTAGTCATGTTTTGTTCATCAAGAATATCATGCTGGAACATAAGGGTGTTCTTAAGTGCACTTGGCACCAGGGCACTCTAGTTTGTAGGTCAATGAATGACTTCTTAGTTGTGTCATCTGATGTGTGGCTGTTTGTATAAGACGGGTGAAGAGAGGAGCTGAGCTGTAAACTGATCACCACTTGGTAGTGAGTTGGATCAGATGATGGGAGAAAATGCCTGACAGACCTGATAGACCCAAACATGTAGTGAGGGTTTACTGGGCATGCCTGGCAGATGCACTTGTCAGAAAGATCTTCAACTCACACCTCAGGGAGAGATTTAACCATGTCCCAGCTAAGGTGGGGGACATTGAGCCAGAGTGGGCTATGTTCCATACCTTAATTGTTGAGGTGGCTGTCTTGAGCTATGGATGCAAGGTTGTTGGTGCTTCTTGCTTTGGCCATCCTCAAACTCTGTGCTGGTGGACATCCCAGGTTAGGGAGGCTGTGAAGCTGAAGAAGGAGTGCTATCGGTCCTTGTTGGCTGGTGGGACTCTGGAGGCAGCAGAGGAGTACAGGTAGTCCCCGATTTACGAGCGCTCTGATCTGCGAGGTTCCAGACTTACGAGCTGCGAATTTTTGGAAAAAAATACTGAGTTTTCATGTGTTTTTTCACCACAGTTAGTTAGCTAAGCATATGGACACACGTTTCCGATCATTTTTATGCACTCATAAGCAGTTTTTGGATGAAAATAGAGTGTTTGTAGTCGCGCTAGCGAAAACCGTTCCAATTTACGAGCGAAATTCCGGATTTACGAGAGAAATGGCGGCCGTTCCAAATTACGAGATTTCCGGTTTACGAGCGCCTCGTTGTAACGGATCTCGCTCGTAAATCGGGGACTACCTGTATTTGGATGGCCAAGCGGGCTGCAGCTTTGGTTGTTGCTGAGGCAAAAGCTTGGATGTGGGCGTAGTTTGGTGAAGTATTGGATACCGACTGTCAGATGACTCCAATGAGATTCTGGCAAACTATTAGGTGGCTAAGGGGGGGAAAGCAGCACTTTACTAACACTGTGTTCCCGATGACCTTAATCACTGATGTCATCGGGAGGGAGAAGGAGGACTTTTCAGAACTTTTAAATCCCATCGGCTTGCATTCCATGGAGAACGTTGAGTTGGGGGACTTGGGTGTTGGCCTGTCCATAACTGTGGTGGTGGCAGGGCTCTGGGGGTGGATGAGATCCACTCTGATTTTCTTAAGACTCTGGATATTGAGGGGCTGCCTTGGTTGACATACCTTCACATCATCACGTGGACATTGGGGGCAGTGCCGCTGGATTGGCAAACTGGGGTGATGGTTCTCTCTTTGAAATGGGGGACTGGAGGGTGTGCTCTAATTATAGGGGTATCACTCTCCTTAGCTTCCCTGGTAAGGTCTATTGAGGGGTACTAGAGAAGTGACTCTGATTATTGATTAAGCCTTAGATCCAGGAGGAACAATGCAATTTCTGTCCTGATTGTGGAATACTGGACCAGATCTTTATCCACAATAGTGTACTTAAGGGGTTGAAGAAGTTTGCCTTTCCGGTCTACACATGTTTTGTGGACTTGGAAAAGGCATCTAACTGTGTTCTTCAGGGTACACTGTGGAGGGTGCTCCGTTAATATTGGATTGGAGGCCCATTACTATGAGTTGTTTGGTCAATGAACAAGTGGTGCAAGAGTCTGGTTTGCCTTGCTAGCAGTAAATCCAACCCCTTGAGGGAGGGAGGTTGGACTCTCTGCCTATCGTCACCAATTCTGTTCATAACCTGTATGGACAGAATTTCTCGGTACAGTTAGGAGGTGGAGGGAGTCCTGTTCAGTGGCCTCAGGATTCCATCTGCTATTTAAGGATGATGTGGTTCTGTTGGGATCATCATGTCATGATTTTCAGCTCACATTAGAGCTGTTCGCAGCCGAGTGTGAAGTGGTTGGGATGAGAATCAGCACTTCCAAATCTGAGGCTGGTCCTTAGTCAGAAAATTGTGGACTGCTCTCTTCGTGTCAAGGGTAAGGTTCCGCCTCAAACAGAGGAGTTCTAGTATCTTGGGGTTTTGTTGATACCTGAAGGAAGAATGGAGTGCAAGACTGACTGTCTACAGCATTTGCAGTATTGAAAACTTTTTGCCGGTCTGTTGTGGCAAGTAGGGAGCTGAGCTGTAAGGTTTACTGGTCCCTCTGCATTCCTACCCTCACTATGGCCACAAACTTTGGGTAGTGACCAAAACAATGAGATCACGGATACAGGTGGTTGAAATGAGTTTCCTCTGCAGGGTAGCTGGATTCTACCTTAGAGATAGGGTGAGAAGTTTAATTATCTGACTGTGCGCCTCCCTAGGGAGGTGCTTCAGGCATGTCTGACTGGGAGGAGACCTTGGGGATACCCAGGACATGCTGGAGAGACCACATCTCTTTCAGTTGGCCAGGGCATGCCTTGGAATCCTTCCAGAAGAGATGGAAGAGGTGGCTGTGAAAATAGATGTCTGGGCCTCCCTCCTCCAGATTCTGCCCTCACGACCCTACTTCAGAACAAGCGGAAGATAATGGATGGATGGAGAAGACAAGCAAACAAACACAGACACAGGCAAAAACATTTTTGTCACTGACCTTATTAAGACTGTAACCGTGTTTCCATCTATTTTCATTTCGAATTATAGCTAATTTTTGAAATCTCGTAAAAATGTAAATACAAATTAATCCGTATCAGAAGTGTTTCCATTAACTGGCTTGAAGCGCATCATTACGTCAGACGTCAGCGTTACGCATGTCTACAGTAAACAGGAAGTAGCGGTTGAAAACAGAACCCGACCACACATCTCGTCAAAATGGAGAGAATATTTCAGGTATGTGTTGCTATCGGGCAAGTTGTATTTATTCTGTCATGCCAACTAGTTTTAGCGATGTTACATGTTGTCCGGAGCGGAAACAGCTGATCAGTCACATGACGTGAATGTTCGCTACGGCAGAAATGAGTCGGCAAATCTGTTTCCATCTGTCGTTTTGCGCATCAGCTCTCTTTCGAAACCCCCAAAAACCACCTCAAGCGAGCGTATCAACTTTTGAGCGAATTAGAGGAAGTTAACTCGAATTTTGCCGTTTCCATTCAGCTTTTCTGATGCAATGCTTCAAAATGCACATCTAGAAACCTTGATGAAAACACAGCTAGTGAGTTGTGAGACATTCTGGCCTGAGAAGAATATGTACTCTTCCTGTGCTTTTTGCTACTTCATCTGTCTTTGAGCTCTAGATTACAGGCTGATCTACCATTTACTTTAATGTGACACTCTTAACCACCACCTCTCCTATTAGAATTAATAGGAGAGGTGGTGGGGTGGCTCTTTTTGTAAAAAGTGATATAAAATGTAAACCAATTGATGAAATGTCTATAGTTGATGATGAAATTGAAATGATATCTGTAGAAATTATAAATAATAACGATAAAAACATTATAATAAGTTGTGTTTATAGACCACCTGATTCCAATATTAGGGGCCAAGATGGTGTAGAGGCAGGGGAACCGACTTGGGACCCAAAGGACCCAGGTTCGAACCCCAGTCACGGCATACCTTGTGGTGTCTATGGGCGGCACACCTCATCCCCTGGATGAGGTGAAATCCGAGCTCAACACTATTACATGTGGAGTTCCTCAGGGATCGATACTATGACCAAAATTGTTTCTATTATCCATCCATCCATCCATTTTCTTCCGCTTATCCGGGGTCGGGTCGCGGGGGTAGCAGCCTAAGTAGGGAGGCCCAGACTTCCCTCTCCCCAGCCACTTGGAGCAGCTCCTCTGGGGGAATCCCAAGGCGTTCCCAGGCCAGCCGAGAAACATAGTCCCTCCAGCGTATCCTGGGTCTTCCTCTGGGTCTCCTCCCGGTGGGACATGCCCGGAACACCTCACCAGGGAGGCGTCCAGGAGGCATCCTAACCAGATGCCCGAGCCACCTCAACTGGCTCCTCTCGATGTGGAGAAGCAGCGGCTCTACTCCGAGTCCCTCCCGGATGACTGAGCTTCTCACCCTATCTCTAAGGGAGAGTCCAGCCACCCTGCGGAGAAAACTCATTTCAGCCGCTTGTATCCGAGATCTTGTTCTTTCGGTCATAACCCAAAGCTCATGACCATAGATGAGGGTGGGAACGTAGATCGATCGGTAAATTGAGAGCTTTGCCTTTTGACTCAGCTCTCTCTTCACCACGACAGACCGGTACAGCGCCCGCTTCACTGCGGACGCTGCACCTATCCGCCTATCGATCTCACGCTCCAGTTTTCCCTCATTCGTGAACAAGATCCCGAGATACTTAAACTCCTCCACTTGGGGCAGGACCTCCTCCCCGACCCGGAGAGGGCATGCTACCCTTTTCCGGCTCAAGACCATGGCCTCGGATTTGGAGGAACTGATCCTCATCCCGGCCGCATCACACTCGGCTGCAAACCGCTCCAGTGAAAGTTGTAAATCACGAACTGATGAAGCCAGTAGGACCACATCATCTGCAAAAAACAGAGAAGCGATTCTAAGGTCACCAAAACGGATCCTCTCAACACCTTGGCTGCGCCTAGAAATTCTGTCCATAAAAGTTATGAACAGAATCGGTGACAAAGGGCAACCTTGGCGGAGTCCAACTCTCACCGGAAACGAGCCTGACTTACTGCCGGCAATGCGGACCAAGCTCTGACACCGGTCGTACAGGGACCTAACAGCCCATATCAATGGGCCTGGTACCCCATACTCCCGGAGTACCCCCCACAGAACCCCCCGAGGGACGCGGTCGAATGCCTTCTCCAAGTCCACAAAGCACATGTAAACTGGTTGGGCAAACTCCCACGCACCCTCCAGGACCCTGTTGAGGGTGTAGAGCTGGTCCAGTGTTCCACGACCAGGACGAAAACCACACTGCTCCTCCTGAATCCGAGGTTCGACTATCCGACGGACCCTCCTCTCCAGAACCCCTGAATAGACCTTACCAGGGAGGCTTAAGAGTGTGATCCCCCTATAGTTGGAACACACCCTACGGTCCCCCTTTTTGAATAGGGGAACCACCACCCCAGTCTGCCAATCCAAGGGAACTGCCCCCGATGTCCACGCGATATTGCAGAGTCGCGTAAGCCAACACAACCCTACAACATCCAGAGCCCTAAGGAACTCCGGGCGAATCTCATCCACCCCCGGAGCCTTGCCACCGCAGAGCTTTTTAACCACCTCGGCGACCTCAGCACCAGAGATCGGAGAACCCGACCCAAAGTCCCCAGGCTCCGCTTCCTCAGTGGAAGACGTGCCAGTAGGATTGAGGAGGTCTTCGAAGTATTCCGCCCACCGACTCACAACATCCCGAGTTGAGGTCAGTAGCACGCCACCCCCACCATAAATGGTGTTGGTCGCGTACCTCTTTCCCCCCCTGAGACGCCGGATGGTGGACCAGAATCGCCTCGAAGCCGTACGGAAGTCATTCTCCATGGCCTCTCCAAACTCCTCCCACGCCCGAGTTTTTGCCTCAGCAACCACCCGAGCCGCATGCCGCTTGGACTGCCGGTACCTATCAGCTGCTTCCGGGGTCCCACAAGCCAAAAAGGCCCAATAGGACTCCTTCTTCAGCCTGACAGCATCCCTCACTGCCGGTGTCCACCACCGGGTTCGAGGGTTGCCACCACGACAGGCACCAACAACCTTGCGGCCACAGCTCCGATAAGCTGCCTCGACAATAGAGGCGCGGAACACGGCCCACTCGGACTCCATGTCCCCCGCCTCCCTCGGAACGTGTTCAAAGCTCTCCCGGAGGTGGGAGTTAAAGCTCCGTCTTACGGGAGACTCTGCCAGACGTTCCCAGCAGACCCTCACAATACGTTTGGGTCTGCCAGGTCTGACCGGCATCCTCCCCCACCATCGGAGCCAACTCACCACCAGGTAGTGGTCAGTTGACAGCTCCGCCCCTCTCTTCACCCGAGTGTCCAAGACATGCGGCCGCAGATCAGATGAGACGACAACAAAGTCGATCATCGAACTGCGACCTAGGGTGTCCTGGTGCCAAGAGCACATATGGACACCCTTATGCTTAAACATGGTGTTCGTTATGGACAATCCATGACGAGCACAGAAGTCCAATAACAGAACACCACTCTGGTTCAGATCAGGGGGGCCGTTCCTCCCAACCACACCCCTCCAGGTCTCACTGTCATTGCCCACGTGAGCGTTGAAGTCCCCCAGTAGAACAAGGGAGTCCCCAGGAGGCGCACTCTCCAATACCCCCTCCAAGGACTCCAAAAAGGGTGGGTAGTCTGAGCTGCCGTTTGGTGCATAGGCACAAACAACAGTCAGAGCCCGTCCCCCCACACGTAGGCGAAGGGAGGCTACCCTCTCGTTCACCGGGGTGAACCCCAACGTACAGGCACCAAGATGGGGGGCAACCAGTATGCCCACTCCTGCTCGGCGCCTCTCACCAGGGGCAACTCCAGAGTGGAAGAGTGTCCAACCCCTCTCAAGGAAACTGGTTCCAGAGCCAGAGCCATGCGTTGAGGTGAGTCCGACTATTTCTAGTCGGAAACTCTCAACCTCACACACTAGCTCAGGCTCCTTCCCCACCAGAGAGGTGACATTCCATGTCCCAATGGCCAGCTTCTGTAGCCGAGGATCAGACCGCCAGGGTCCCCGCCCTCGGCCACCACCCATCTCACATTGCACCCGACCCCTTTGGCCCCTCCCACAGGTGGTGAGCCCATGGGAAGGGGGACCCACGTCTCCTCTTCGGGCTGTGCCCGGCCGGGCTCCATGGGTAAAAGCCCGGCCACCAGGCGCTCGCCAGCGTGCCCCACCTCCGGGCCTGGCTCCAGAGTGGGGCCCCGGTGACCCGCGTCCGGGCGAGGGAAAACTTAGTCCATTTATTTCACACATCATAGGGGTTTTTGGTTTTTTGTTTCTATTATACATAAATGATTTGGTACAGGTCTCAGGACTCCTGAAATGCATTATTTTTGCTGATGACACCACTTTTTTTGTAGTGGTGACAATATAGAACAAACCTTGAAATTGATGATGTCAGAACTTGATAAAATTCAGACTTGGTAATTAACATTGAATTTGGGTAAAACTAGCTATATGATCTAAAAAAGCTAAGTCTGGTCCTCTGGACATTCAAAAAAACAAAAAAAAACAAAGCAAAAAAAA
>JBBPBX010006439.1:26974-37218 GCA_038048925.1 Garcialebias charrua | reverse complement strand
ATGGGAGTTAAGATATCTTATCTCTCCGGTTTTAGCTTCTCTCAATTGGCTCCCTGTCAATTTCAGAATAGAATTCAAAATCTTAACCTACAAGGCTCTCAGCAACTTAGCTCCATCCTATATTACACATCTTTTGTTCCATATTTTCCTAACAGAGCACTTCGTTCTCAAACTTCAGGTTTACTTGTGGATCCCAGAGTTTCTAAAAATAGAATGGGATGCAGAGCTTTCAGTTATCATCATCCTCTTACGGAACCAACTTCCAGTTTCTGTCCATGAGACTGACACATTGTCTGCTTTTGAGATTAGGTTTGTCTTTCCTTTTTGATAAATCCTATGGTCGGCTTGGGTTTCCTAAGATATCCCTTATGCTGCTATAGGCTTAGACTGCTGGAGGACAAGTTGGACCACATTTGATCTCACTCTGCTGATTTTTACTTGCTCGACTCAATCAGTTTTGTATTTGTAACTATTTTTATCCTTAACATGTATTTCTTTTGTCTTTCTTCTTATAGGAGGTACACCTGGACCTGCCATTCTGTGCTCGTTTGTTTCTCCTTCCGCTCAAACCTCAGCCCATTGAAGCAGATGGTCGCTCATCTTGAGCCTGCTTTTGCTGGAAGTTTCTTCCTGTTAAAAGTGAGTTTTTCCTTTCCGCTGTTGCCTTTGTGCTTGCTCAGGATGAGAGACTGTGACGAAATGAAGATTCAACACAATCTGCTGCTTCCTTGGATAGATCACTTTTACTAATGGGCATTTTTATGTATGTGAATATTTTTGTACAGTGCCCTGAGATAACTTCTGTTGTGACTTGGTGCTGTATAAATAAACTGAAATGAATTGAATTGAATTGGAGATCTTTTTTTCACTGAACAGAATGGCATATACAGTAATATAATTTCATTTAAGGCGTAACTCTGGTTTAGATTTTTTAACGTCCCTTTTGGCACCTCTAGAACACAGTTTATTTATTTATCATTTTATTTATTATTGTTATTATTATTTAAAAAACTACAGTACAAAGTGCAAATTAATCTTCTTTTGAAAACTTTGCCTTTCTCCCAGCAAACTTGCTTGATGCAGATTATTCCTTTCAGTTTCTTCTTGACAGACACTTGATTTTCAAAATGGGGATATTTTGCACAAATTTATGGACAACGACATTTCACTGTTGCATAAGCCAAGAAGATGTTTTTGTTTTTAATTCCAGAAGAAAATTTAAAAACTACTAATCATGAACTGAACATGAATTCCTGTTGACTTTTATTCCTATTTAAATAACAAAAATGACACGAGTGGTACAAAACAGCCTTCTTTCAGCAGTTTAAAATGAAATGTGTTTACAGAAGGTAAAGACTGCCTCTTTAAAACGTAGGGGCCGAAGTTGCAGGTGGATTAACTAAACAAGAGGCACTTAGTAACAATACAACGGTCTGTTCTCACCCTCTGTAATCCTTATAGGTATTGCAAGCGCTTTCATATGACTCTGCAAGGAAACAGCTGCAACAAGTTCCTTTCTCAGGACGAGTTTTGACATTCATAAAACACTCAAATGTCAACCGTAAGTAGTCATCAATAATTGTTTTTATATATTTTAGTCATGCTTCATTCGTGGGCTAAATATTTTTGTTAGACTTTAATTCTAATGTGTGTTGTAGTTTTGAACCGTTTGATAATGTTTTTAACGAAACATGTTTTTTTAATGTTTCTAATTGTTTTTCAAGATTTATTCCGGCTATTTATTTTTTAATGTAATTTTTCAAATTGTGGATTTTTCAAACCTAGTAACGATCATTTGTAGTGTGTTATTATTACAAAAGGCAGACATAGGAATCTGAATTGCCTAACATTCAGAGCAGTTGGATATAATCTCAGACTTTTTTTTATGGTTCTTGGAAATGTTATACATATTTTCTTCTTTTTACAAGTCATTATGGGTTAACTCATCTGTATACCATATGTGATGTCAATGTTTTGACCCATCCTGAACACTTGTGTATCACATAATGAATCCCGTGCTCTCAGTTAAGTCTAAAATCCAATATGGGCTTCATCTTTTGATTGTAGTCCCCACCAACCTCTTGTGATTGGATGCTCCTGGTTGAACAGAAGAATGTAAGAAAAACTTCTCTTTTTTTTTTGTCATTTTGCTGTAAAGAAGCCATCAAATTTAACCCAGTTTGTTTCAAAGACCAAACAGTGTCATTGCAGAATTGGCAGTACTGCTCTTTTTCACCCTCTTGTGACTCATGCATGTTTCTTTTAATGGTTCTCCGGTGACTTTAATAAATGAACAGCAGGGAGCTTTCTCCTCTGTTTTCTCCTGCAGATAAATGTTCGAGTTACAACGATGGATGCAGAGCTGGAATTTGCCATTCTGCCCAGCACAACTGGCAAACAGCTTTTTGACCAGGTACAATGTGAAGGATAATCGAACTCATGCTTCGATATAAATAAACATGATCAGGATGATATTCACTGATGTGTTTAGGTTGTGAAGACAATCGGGCTGAGAGAAACGTGGTTCTTTGGCCTTCAGTTTCAGGACTGTAAAGGTTACTCCACCTGGCTCAAGATGAACAAAAGGGTGAGTTAAAAGCCTAAAACTCCCAAGTACAAATGTTGTGATTATAATCCCATTAAGACTAATTAGCATCTGCTTGTTGATTCTTGGTCTCTTCTCTCCTGTGGGGTTTGAATCCCAGGTGACAGCTCAAGATGTAAAGAAGACTAACCCTTTGTTGATTAAGTTCAGGGCCAAGTTTTACCCCGAAGATGTGGCTGAGGAGCTGATCCAAGAGGCCACTCAGCGCCTCTTCTTTCTTCAGGTTATCAATCCCTTATTTTCTTCTTGCCATTGGATTGTATTCACAACCAAACACATGAAGGGATAGTGACATTTTATATTTGGGGCTTTATAGAAAAGTCATGAATAATAAATATCTTGCCTGTTGCAGACACATTAACCTTTAGCCAAAGTTTAGAGAAATATGGAGTGTTTACTTTGTACTTGGAAGTTGGAATTTCTAAATTTCAACTCAGAAAATATCTACAGGAACATCTCCTGACGTTAAAACTTTAACTGAGAAAGTCAGAGATTCCTGACCAAACATAATCTTTAAATTGTATATGGCTGATTGCTGTATGAAAGGTTGCAATGGCTACTGTGATTATTAACAAACACCTCTTTTTTTGTTGTTGCTTCTGTTGGCTTAATTTTCTACAAATTGGTGACTTTGAAAAACATGTTGCGTCAGTGTTTGAATTCATAAAAATGCACTGTTGTAGTGGTAGTGTAGTAAGTGGTTTTCATATATTTATGAACCTTGTATTTTTTTTAATCTAGAATGAAGACTGTAGAAAAAAAAGTTTAACCTAGAAGAAACACATTTCAGACATCCACAACCTCACAGTCCATCCATCCATCCATCCATCCATCCATTATCTTCCTCTTGTTCCAAAGTCAGGTCATGGGGCAGCAGTTCGAGCAGGGAGGTCCAGACTTCTCTTTCCACAGCCACCTCTTCCAGCTCTTCTGGGAAGACTACAAGGTGTTCCCAAGCCAACAGAGAGACATACAGTATTCTCTCCAGCATGCCCTGGCTCTTCCCCCGGGTCTCCTCCCAGTCGGACATGCTCGAAGCACCTCCCTAGGGAGGTACCCTTGAAGCATCTTTACCAGATACCCGAACCACCTCAACTGGCTCCTCTTGATGTAGAGCAGCAGCGGTTCTACAAGTCTCTCTAAGATAACTGAACTTCTCACCATATCTCTAAAGGAGAATCCAGCTACCCTGGAGAGGAAACTCATTTTGACTGCCTGTATCCGTGATCTCGTTCTTTCTGTCCTGAACCAGAGTTTGTGGCCATGGGTGAAGGTAGGAACGTATACTGACCGATAAACAGAGAGCTTCGCCTTACAGCTCAACTCTTCTTTCACCACAACAGACCAGCACAAAGTCCACAATACTGCAGACACTGCACCAATCAATCAGTCTGTTACTCACGCTCCATTCTTTCCTCACTTATGAACAAAACCCCAAGATATTTAAACTCCTCCACTTGAGGCAGAACCCCACCTTTGACCCGAAGAGAGCAATCCCCCCCACCCTTTTCTGACCGAGGACCATGGCCTGAAATTTGGAGGGGTTGATTCTCATCCCAATCGCTTCACACTCAGCTGTGAACTGCTCCCGTGAGAGCTGAAGATCATGACATGGTTACGCTAACAGGACCACATCTTCCGCAAAATTGACCTTTCGCAGAAGCCCCGCCCCCTTAGTTACTGTTGCTACGCCCGACAAGCTTTCTGTAGCCGGTGAGTGTTAGCGCCGCGGAGTTACATCAGCTTCGTGACTGCGAGCTGCTCCGGAAGCCAGCCCCGACCTTCCCTTCATCGCGCCCGCCGTGGAAGTACCACAAGCGGCGTGACGCTTCACCGCGCCCGCCATGGAAACGCCACAAGCGGCGTGACAGAAAACAGAAGCGGGGTAAACGCGGAGGTATCAGAGCTAGGCTAGCAGCTAGCCCACACAGGCCGGCTATCCCATCCATGGTTCTGGCTAACGTGCGCTCCTTGGACAACAAATTGGATTATATACGCCTGCTACGAACGACACAAAAGACTGTGAGAGACTGCTGTGTGTTTGTATTCACGGAAACGTGGCTCAACAACAACGTTCTGGACCATGCTGTCCAGCTGGAGCAGCTAACATGCTACAGAGCGGACCGAACCCCCGAGGGAGGTAAGACAAGGGGAGGGGGGCTCTGTGCTAAATGACAGATATAAAAAAAAACGATTCAAGATGCTTGTTAAAAGAGAAAATGTTAATTAGCTAGTCAAGTTTATGTAGTGAAACTGACTAAACATGATATCGTATAGGGTTCACAGCATCGAGACCCGACAGTGAACTAATGTAAACATTCGCTAAAGTTAGCTAATGCTAATGAGCTTACTAAACGTAAGAGGGTAATCTTCTAAAAATTATATCCAAAATAATACACAACAATGAATATTAATAATAACCTTTCTTGAAATTATAATTATTACTTCTAGAGCAGGACAGTCACAATGAATGTTTGTCTTACCTTTGAGCATACATACGAATGCTTGTTTATCTTCGAGACATTAAGCTGGGAGTGAGGCCTTCCACACTGTTTTATCCATTGTTGACACCGTTCCAGTTGTGTTTTCGGCTTTGGGAAGGGAAAAAACAAGACTCCACCAGACAAACTCTTGGGATACCTGCTGTCTGATTTACACAATCCATAGGCGCATCGCTTCACCATCTTGTAGAATGTCGGACCTAGCTTACATAGCCGGAGATGCTAGTGACGTGTGATTGGACAATGGCCGGTTGGGGGCGGGGTTTTGCGAAAGGTCACCGGACCTGACTCCTTCCACCAGTGTTGTAGTACTCGAGACCAGTCTTGGTCTTGAGACCTGTCTCAAGACCCTTTTTGATGGTCGCGGTCTTGTCTCAGACACAAACATATTTGGTCTCGGTCTTGTCTCGGTCTCGGACATTGAGGACTCGGGATTTTATTTCAAGACCAGTCAAGACCACAACTGGTTCAAATCCAAGCGATAACATGACTCATTGCTAAATACATTTTTTGTTACCGTTGTCATGCATGCACACACCCTTTCACTTGCACGCGTCACTCGTGATTGTCTGGGTGCGGGAGAAGGTGTCTGCCATATCATCAGTCATAAAATTTGCCTGTTTAAATCACAAAGAATATACTTGTAACTAATGCAACCATATGGTTATCCTTGGTCTTGAGTTTGGACTTATGAAGAGTGTTTTGCCGCTGCAGTTTTTTAAGACTTGGCATGTGATGAAACTGCTTCCAATTTAACAGTTGTGTAATTTTATTGTTGACTCACATGCATTTAGGCCACTGAATGTCTGATTCCTTGTTATGTAGCTTTGAAATTTTATAAAAGCTGATATATTCATTCAAAAGCAAACAAAGTTACAGTGTGTAACTTTTGTGAAAAAAAAAGTTATAATAAAATTTTATATTTATTTATTTTATTTAAGGTCTTGGTCTTGACTTTGTCTCGGACCCTACAAGTCTTGGTCTTGTCTTGGTACACCCTGGTCTTGGTCTTGACTTGGTCTTGGGTTAGGTGGTCTTGAACACAACACAACCTTCCACCCCCTGGCTGCACCAAGAAATTATGTCCATAAAAATTATGAACAGTATCCATGGCAACGACCCATAGCAACGGGCCCCAAATCCCATACTCACAGAGCACCCCCCACATTGTATCTCAAGGAACACAGTTGGAGGCCTTCTCCAAGTCCACAAAACACATGTAGACTGGATGGACAAACTCCCATTACCCCTCGAGGACCCTAGTGAGGGTAAAGAGCTGGTCCAATGTTCCACAGCCAGGATGGAACCTGCAATTATGGGAGATTGAGACAAAGTGAAGATTCAACACAATCTGCTGGCCTAGGAAGCATCCTAACCAGTTGACCGAAAAACCTTAACTGGTTCCTTTCAGTGTGGAGGAGCAGCAGTTCTACTCTGAGTCCCTCCCAGATAACTGAACTTCTCACCCTATCTGTCTTCCTCCGGCTTTGGACAAAGCAGCAGCTTTTCTCCTCCGCTCCTTCCCTCCCTAGTTTTCCTCTTCCTGCTTAGCTACTTTGTCTTGTCTGCAGTTTTTCAGTGCTCGCTTGAACGCAAATTGAAGATGGATCTGGTTTCGTAGGCTGTCAACTCTATTGATAAAAAAAAATCTACGAAACGTTCCGGTCCTGGGGAACCGGCTTGCCCTTCACAGACGCATCCGGCTGGGTATATCATGGATTCCTGGGGAGAATGGAAGATGTTATGCTTGGACATGCTTTCTGTCTAAGATGTGTAGGATTTATTCATAATTGGATTTATGATAGCAGGTGCTCTGATTTTTAGCTTGTGTGTAGTTCTCTTCTATTGGAAAATCAGGAAGACTTCCGCGGTGATCAACGCGCTGACGAAGCTCCCTTCTCAAAACGAGAGTGTGATCCGTGCTGTGACCTCTATGAATCAGCTGCTTTATGAGCTGAACCGCAAAGTGGAAGCGGCCACTGAGGACCGCAGACCACCGGTAAGGCTTGGGACTCGTATGCAGCCAGGAGGGTCACATCTGGGGGAGGACTCATAGCTCGGGTCGGTGAAAAGCTTCCCATAATTTGGAGTGTATTGGATTTCGGACGGCCATCTGGACTCAAGGCTACAGAAAGTACACTGAGAGCCTGCCCTGAAGATAAATCATGCTAATCTAATCAGACTCCCCGAGCAGCCTTGGACAGGCTGACTACAAATTCTCCGGAGTCTGAGTAACTGAAGAATGAAACTTCTGCAACCCCCCTCCCCTCCCTCCCCGGAGAACTTTCTGTGTGCTCTAAGTCAGATAAGGCTGGCTGGTCCCATCTGCAGAACTGTGGCTAATCTGATCGGGGCTCATGGACTTTATCTCACTGCTTCGCCCTCATATGCAAATGTGATTTGTCTTAACTGTTGCTTGCTGGTAGAGTTTTTTGCTGTATCATATGGTGCCCTGCATGACAAAATGTGATAGATCTTTTTTGTAATACCATTGATTACCCTCATGTTACCTTCCTTTTTTTCCATATCTAAGATTGTGGCGGCGCGGTTTAATTACTGCTACGGCTACGCGCACTCACCCCCATCTTAAGGACGGGTGTGCGTCAATTGCTATGTTTTTGTGCCCCGGTGCAATGACGATGCCAATAATGATATATTCTATTCTATTTAAGGAATAGTCCAGTTACAGAGAGTGACAAAGTGAAGATTCAACACAATCTGCTGGTCCATGATGAGCTTCCTTAGATAACTTCCACAAACTCCTCCCACATTTGAGCTTTTGCCTCTGTAACTACAAAGGCTGCTGACTGCTTGGCCCTCCAGTACTCCTCAGCTGCCACCAGAGTCCCACCAGCCAACAATGCCCAATAGGACTCCTTTTTCAGCTTGACAGTCTCCCTAGCTTGGGGTATCCACCACCGAGTTTGAGAATGGCCACCGTTAAAAGCACCAGCAACCTTGATGCCACAGCTCAAGGCAGCCACCTCAACAACTGAAGTGCAGAACATGACCTACTCCGACTCAATGTCCTCCGGCTTTGCTGGGATGCAGTTAAAGCTCTCCCAGAGGTGTGAGTTGAAGATCTTTCTGACAGGGTCTTCTGCCAGGCATTCCCAGCAAACCCTTACCACACGTTTGGGTCTACTGAGTCTGTCTGGCATCTTCCCCTGCCATCTGATCCAACTCACTACCAGGTGGTGATCAGTGGACAACTCAGCTCCTCCCTTCACCTGAGTGTCCAAAACAAATGGCTACAAATCAAATGACACAACTACAAAGTCAATCATTGATCTAGGACCTAGGGCATTCTGGTGTCAAGTGCACTTATGGACACCTTTATGTTTGAACATCGTGTTAGTGATGAACAAACTATAACTAGCACAGAAGTCCAACAACAGGACACTGCTCAGGTTCAGATCAGAAAGGCTGTTCCTCCCAATCACGTCCATCCATGTCACACACATGTCCCCCAGCAGAATAAAGGCATCTCCAGCTGACTCACCTTACAGCATCCCCTCCAAGGACTCCAAGAAGGCCATATACTAAGTGCCATTTGGCGAGTAGGCACAAACAACTGTCAGCGCTCATCCCCTACATCCAAGGCACAGGGAAGCTACCCTCTCATTTACTGGGGGAAACTCTAACACACAGGCACCAAGTTAAGGGGCTAAAAGTAGACCCACACCAGCTCTGCACCTCTCACCATGGGCAACTGGTGAAATAAGGTCCAGCCCCTCTCAAGGAGATTAGTTCCAGCACCCATGCTGTGTGTTGAGGTGAGCCCAAATATTTATAGTCGGTACCTCTCAGCCTCACCCACAAGCTCAGGCTCCTTCCCTGCCAAAGAGTTTATGTTCCATAAGCGCCACCATTGGTGAGCCAGGGTCAAAGAGCCAAAGCTCATGCCTTCGGACGCCCATAGCGTCATGCACCCAACTCTTATGGTCCCTCCTGCAAGTAGTGGGCCCACAGTAAGGCAACCCCACATTTCAGACATTCACAATCTCACAGTCATATGTTTATTTTAGATATATAAAATAAAATAGAACGTCCCAAATATCTGTAAAATCTCTAAAACATTTTACCTGTGTGCTAAATCTTAACTATTACTTGAATTACAATTTCAGACATAATTATTTGGAATGAGCAACAACAATGTAATTACACATACTTTAAAAAAATACTTTGGGCATCAAGGAAGAACTTGATGGTTGACATTTTATAATGAGCAGCTGAAAACAAATTGACCACAGTCATGACATCTGAAATGCTGATTACTCGGTGTAAAAATGTATCAATACATTTCATTATGAGAACAATGTGAATATGTAGAGCTGAGTTGACAGAAAGTGTGACATCATTTGTCCCAGAAAGATTCACAGCTGAGAAGTATGGAATGCTTATTTATTAATTAATTTATTTGGTTGTTTGTTTATGCTGGGAATTATTGAATTGCGGATTTCTGCATTACAAATCGTGTCCATACAGCAGCTTCAGATTTTTATAATACAGTGTATTTTAAATTAACTTAACACATGAATGTTACTTTGAATATCTCCTGTTTCTATTCAAACTCATGAGAATATCTTTCTGACTAGAAGGAAATGTATTATTAATATCTAAAAACATTGTTAGTGTGGTTTGATTAAATGATACAATAGCCTTCCAAAGTGAAAGATCATATGACAATGACATTCAGATTGATATACAGTACTGTATATCATCTCTACCAAATTTGAATAACTTCTTAGAAGACTTTAACTTGTGAAACTTTGGTGAATAAACTTAAACTAGTTTGATCAAGTGGTTAACCATGAACTTGAATTAATTCAGTTTTTAATCTGTGCGAGCTGAACTTTGAGCGAGCCTTGTATTGCTATAATTATCCATGGTAATGAGCACAGCAGTTGGGCCTGCAGTCGATTAGTGGTCAGTGCCACAGTCTCTCATTCTTGAGGCTACAGGTTCAAGTCACAGTAGTGTCAGGAAGGACATCTTGAATAAAATAATTACCAAATCTTTCATGCAAGTTTGCTCAATGTGACAACTCGTGCAAATGGGAGCAGCTGAATAAAAGACAACAATTCACGGAAAGAATTTATCATATATATATATATATATATATATAAATATATATA
>JBBPBX010006439.1:13890-26739 GCA_038048925.1 Garcialebias charrua | reverse complement strand
ACATATGATTGTACAGCCACACATCCAGGCTGTCATATTGTTAAGTTTGCAGATGATACAGCTGTGGTGGGATGCATCACAGATAATGATGAATCCAGCTACAGACAGGAGGTGGAACATCTGGAGAGTTGGTGCAAAGAGAATAACCTTCACATGAATGTGAAGAAGACGAAGGAGATGATTGTGGACTTCAGAAGGAACAAACACACCCACACCCCACTGTATATAGGTGGATCTGCGGTGGAGGTGGTCTCCAGCTACAAATACCTGGGTGTACACATGAATGATAACCTCAGCTGGAGCAATAACACCACCAGCCTGATCAAGAAAGGTCATCAGAGACTCTACTTCCTCAGACGGCTGAGACGAGCCGGTCTGAGAAGCTCAGTCCTCACCTCGTTCTACAGGTGTGCAGTGGAGAGCGTCCTGTGCTCCAGCATCAACGTGTGGCATGGAGGCTGCACAGTTGCAGAGAGGAAAGCTCTACAAAGAGTGGTGAAGGCTGCACAGAAGTCTGTGGGAGTCAGTCTCCCCACCATCACAGACATTTACACCTCCAGATGCAGAAAAAGAGCCACCTGCATCATGAAAGACCTCACTCACCCAGCACACTCACTCTTTGCACCACTCCCCTCGGGACGGAGGTTGAGGAGCATCAAATGTAGAACCACTAGACTGAGGAACAGCTTCTACCCTGAGGCTGTCAGACTCATGAATAAATAAATAATAAGAATAAACACTGCAAAATGTCACATCATGCTGATGCTGATCTGTTTCTTGTTGCTGCGTTCATCTGTGACCATCTGCTCATGTTCGTGCTGCTGTTTATAATGATGTTTTTCTACTACATTAGGGCTTAGTGTATTACTAGCTGATGTCTCTCTTAGTTAATCCTAGATGTTATTATTGTTTTTCTCTTGCATTTGTTGTTGGATGTAACTGGGACCCTGTGTACATAATCTCGTTTTCAACACATGTACTACATGCGGTGCAAATGACAATAAATTCTCTCTGACTCTCTGATATATACTGTATATGAGGACCATCAGCCTGACGATGCTGTTATTGCTAGCATCACTCAGCCCTCTGTGAATAGCAAACAACCATCAGGGTGTTAACGATCCATCGTCAGGCTGATGGTCCTCCTTGATCATGTGAGCAGCTGGTTTTGGCTGTCATCAGCCAACTGGTTGATCCACTGTGAGAGGGTGCTATTTATAAGACTGAGCTGAACACAGCTTCTCAGACTGAGGAAGTCTTTCGGATGAAAGACGAAACGTTTCTACAGTATTTTTGCTTTGTTTTGTTTTGTTTTGTTTTTTGAATGTCCAGAGGACCAGACTTAGCTTTTTTGGACACCTTACTTTAGATTACCCAACTACTTGTACCAATAGTTTAATTATTGAGTTTTTATAGTGCAAAAACAATGTTATACTAATTCATGTTTTTCAGTATTGTTATCAAGTTTATTACTAACCCCTTGCATTTTGTTCATTTATACGTTATACTCTACTTTGTCTCTTATTGTATTGCTTGTTTCTACACCATTGTTTGCACTTCATGTTTTACGTGGAATGTGATATTCCTGTTGGAAGTGCCCCAGGCTACCGTACATCAAAAGTGCTACTGCAAGTTTATAAAGTTTATATGAGTGGAGTTTTTATTACGGAAACAGCAATCAACTCAGTCAAGCCCTAATCTTTGATTTGATCCAAATGAAACGGTTTCCCTAAACTGAGGTTGTACAGTGAGCTATCTACAGCAGGTAAGATAATTGCTCATAACTTTTTGACAGAATCCAACTTTAGAAAATCTGATCTGTTGCTTTAACACCCAAATGTTTCAGACAGAAGCAATAGTCACATTTTTACAAGGAGAAAAATATCTATTTTTAGTGTGGACACTGGGCTTCTACAGTTAGTGATGTGATTTTCATGAACACAGGAAATATTAAATAAGGAATCTTAATTAAAACAAAATGTGGAAGGTGTCTTGACTACTGGGACTTTCATGATGAGTCACACACATCAGCTAAATACAGTACTCATGTTTTTTTTATTTTTATGAGGGAGTGAATGCACACAGAAACTAGATCCATGTGCAAGAAGTAAACACCTCAGCACATGGCTCCTCTGTCTGTGAGAAACAATAAATCTACCACCATGTACAGTTGTGTTTGAAAGGCATTCCTTCTTTATCCACTGCTTTAGGTGAAAGAGAATATCCTAAACGATGACATATACTGTCCACCTGAGACTGCAGTGCTCCTGGCCTCGTATGCCGTTCAGGTCAAACACGGAGATTACAAGAAAGATTATCACGTACCGGGGTACCTCACCAAAGAGAAGCTGCTTCCACAGAGGTAGAGCACCCCCATGCATATAAGTAAAAAGAAAAAGAAAAAAGAAAAGTTCAGCTTAATTCCAGTTTTAGTTGCCTGAATTCTAATAGGTTCAACCTTTTTTTCTGCTAACACCAGGGTTTTGGAGCAGCACAAGCTGAATAAGAATCAGTGGGAGGAAAGAATCCAGGTGTGGCATGAAGAGCACAAGCGAATGCCAAGGTACTGAAACCTTACTATAGAGACTGCTCGCGTGCATGTTTTTAATTGTTACTTTTTGCAATCTGGGCTTCTGCATCTCATTAAACTATTGGGTGCACCGCAGAGAGGATGCAATGTTGGAGTATCTGAAGATAGCCCAAGACCTGGAGATGTATGGGGTCAACTACTTTGGCATTAAGAACAAGAAAGGGTCAGAGCTGTGGCTGGGAGTGGATGCTCTTGGGCTGAACATCTACGACAAAAAAGACAAGTAACTTGAGAACCCACATGTCAAAAATTCAAAACGCATGTTTCTGAAAGGATTGCTGAAAAGTTTGTAAATATTTCCCACTGTCTCCTTTGATTGTTACAATCCCCCGTATGTCTCTCAAGTCCAAAGCCACTGTGGTTTTGGCATTTAAGATTCTGAGTGAAGTATCTCATACAAAATATTTGTGTTCTTATACTGTGTAACTAAACATTTGCATGAGCACTAATTTGTATAATGGCACTTTGTTTTGATTGGTAAATCATTTCAACTGACATGGTGACATGTTATTACCACTTTGGATATGTTTGCATGATGAAGTAAGTTGTTAATTCAAGGCAGAGGTGCTTAAATCGCACAAAATATTGCCTTTAGGCTCTTATTCTTGTCATTTTTTGGGTTATCAATATGCTCAAACCTATGTTCAAGTGCATATACATACATACATACATATACATACATATATATATATATATATATATATATATATATATATACAGGTAGTCCTCAACTTACGACGTAGATCCATTCCTACGTGGCGTAGTAAACTGATTTTCGACGTAAGTCGGAATATACATACATACTGCACCAAATACATGTACAGTACAGTACTATTATTCATTCAACCTTTATTTATACAGGCTAGCCTCGTTGAGCCACGGGGACTCATTTACAAGCACTTAGCCCAGTGGTTCTTAACCTGGGTTCGATCGAACCCCAGGGGTTCGATGAGTCGGTCTCAGGGGTTTGGCGGAGCCTCTGCTACAGAAGTAAAGACACACTTGTGTAAAGTCGTGATGACACACCCTGCTTGGCCCTGCAGCAAGTGATGGCTGCAGAGTCATCCTCTACTGTGCAGAGGATCATGCGATTGGCTGCAGCACTGATTGCCCGTTGCTTGGCCAATCAGTGCTGCAGGGACTTTAGTGCGCGCAGTAGTCAATGGCTGTCGTAGTTGTATGTCGTGTGTTTTTTTTTTCATAATATTTTAATCCATACTAAATATGTCGAGCAAAATAAGAAGGTGGTTGGACAAATACGTACAACATGGATTCACGTGTGTCACGGAACGGGATGGGAGTCAGCGTCCTATGTGCATGATATGCAATGCCAAGTTGAGCAACTCTAGTCTCGCACCGGTAAAACTAAAGGAACACTTCATGAAACTGCATGGAGACAGGGAACACAAGAACACAACGCTTGCTGAATTCAAGGTGAAACGAGCCAGATATGATGAAAGGGCCACTCTGCCTGCTCTTAGATTTGTACCTGTTAGCAAACCGATCCTCACAGCATCGTACGAAGTTGCTTATTTGATCGCAAAGCAGGGTAAGCCACACGCCATCGGTGAAACACTCATAAAACCAGCTGCGTTAAAGATGGCAAATCTGCTACTCGGAACAGCGGACGAAGGTAAATTATCCCAAATTCCTCTTTCAAATGACACCATCAGCGACAGAATAAAGAACATGAGTAAAGGTATCTTGGCTCATTTTGTGCACCAGTAAATTGAATTTGGAATTTGGAAAAAAAATCATATTTTATGTATCACCAAAGAAGGGTTCAGTGAGTGGGCATATGAAACTGGTGGGTTCGGTACCTCAAAAAAGGTTAAGAACCACTGACTTAGCCTATCCTAACACAGTACCCTACATAATTATCAAAAAACATACGTTTGGGAGCCATAATTAAGGGCAAAGCGTTTATGGCCTACTGGGATGCTGGTAACGGCGTCCTCCTCGATCCATTTGCCATTTTCCTATTCCGTTTACGACATAAAACCACCGTCCCCCGTCTCCCACCGTATTCCGTATACGACGTAAAACCGCCGTCCATCCTTCCGTATTCCACCTTCATTCTGCTCAATGGAGCAACCGTCAAATTGGCTTCATTTCACTGCACCGCTCTGGCGTACGTGTTCCGTTTACGACGTAAAACCGCCGCCCATCCTTCCGTATTCCGTTTACAACGTAAAACCGCGTGGCTTGAAATAAGGCTTTCCATGGTAAATGAGAGATGCGTCGTAACCACGAAACATCATAACTCGAGACCGACGTAACCCGAGGACTACCTGTATATGTATATACATACATACATACATTCAAAGTACATATACAGGTATATGTATGTATGTATAAAACAATGCAAATGTTTCAACAGGATGACTCCAAAGATCGGCTTCCCCTGGAGTGAGATAAGAAACATTTCATTCAATGACAAAAAATTTGTCATCAAGCCAATAGACAAGAAATCCCCGGTAAGCAAACAAAACATGATACAGTAAATGGTTTCTATTAAGAGTTTGGTACAGTGCATGTCCAGGTCACAATTAAATGGAATTAATTTTGTATACATTTTTGTGGAGTTTATTAAAGGTGCCACTGTGTAAGCACAGAAGTAGATTGTTATCATTGGCCTGTTAGTCCTCCATTTTCATCATCATGACTTTTAATTTATTATCCGTCATGCATTTTCAAAAAAGAACAAAAATGCGCAAAACAAACGGTTTGTTTGAAAAAAGTGTGCTCTGAATTTTAGATAGTTTGTCATTCAACATAGACAAAATTTACAAAATAAATCCCATTTTCTTACATGTACACAGTACAATAATTGAGTTTTAGTCCAACAAGGGAGGAAACTTCCATTTCCGTAGCTCTATAGCTCAGATATACTCTACTTAACAGTATAAACATAATTCAAAGCTGAAAAGAGACACAGAGGTACTGTAGGTGTATTTCACATGAACTCAAATTACATTTAGATTTTTCTCATGGCTTTTTTAAAAATCACAGCTTATGCTTAGATTTATTTATGTTTTAGATTTATTTATGCACAAAATTATCAGCTTGAGTGGGCTAAAGTCACACATTCATTTAAACTCATTCTAACTCATTCCATCTCACTCTGTATCTCACTCTAACTCCTTCTACCTTAATCTAACTCATTCTAACCATTCTATTCCATTCTAGCTCACTTTATGTCACTCGATTTCACTCATTCTAACTCACTCTAACTCATTCTAACTCATTCTAACTCACTCTAACTCATTCTAACTCACTCTAACTCATTCTAACTCACTCTAACTCATTCTAACTCACTCTAACTCATTCTAACTCACTCTAACTCATTCTAACTCACTCTAACTCATTCTAACTCACTCTAACTCATGCTTGCTCATTCTATCTCACCCTGTCACTCTCACTCACTCCAACTCACTCTATCCCACTCTAGCTCACTAACACACTCCAACTCACTGTAACTCACTTTATTTCACTCTAACTCATTTTAACTCACTCTAACACATGCTTACTCATTCTATCTCACCCTAAGTCAATCTCACTCACTCACTCACTCCAACTCACTCTATCCCACTCTAGCTCACTAATGCACTCTAACTCACACCAACTCAATCAGTTTCCCTCTAACTCACTCAAACTCATTTTAACACACTGTACTGTATTTCACTTTAACTCACTCTATTTCACTCATTCCAGCTCACTCGAGCTCACTCTAACTACAGTAATTATATCTTACTCTAACTTATTCGAACTCACTCTTTTCCATTCTAACTCACTTTATTTCACTCAGTTTCACTCATTCTAATTCACTCTAACTCATTTCAACTCAGTCTAACTCATTCTGTTCCATTCTAGCTCAGTTTTTCTCTTCCTGCTCTCAGTGATGACTTACACTTTTTTTCCTCCTCCTACTCCTTCCCATATCTGTCCTGCTTCTGCTCTTTGTCCTGTGCTGCTTGTTAACCTTTTGGAGCCTCTCTCTATCAAATTATAAATCATGGATCTGGTCTACTGGTCTTTAAACACAATTGATCAAATTTTCTAGACAAGAAGACAGGGCGAAGGAGAGCCCTCCTGCCTTGATGGGACATTTGCAGCCAGTTACACTATGGATTCCTGGGAACAGTGGAAGATTGTGCGTCTGTCCATATTGTCGGTCGAGGATGTTGAAGATGCATAAATAATTGGATAACAGGATTTCTGATTTTTGGAGTTGGTGGTTACCTGGCATATCAACACTTTTGAAAAACATCAGCAGATGTTCTAGTCATTGTAAAGTTGCCTGGCCTGTGTGAGGAGATGTGCCGTGCTGTGAACACTCAGACGCAGATTCTGTTTAAGCTGAGCTGTGATCTGGACGCAATTCTTGCTGAGAATCGCAAGCTACTTGTGGCTCCTGAGTCTTGCTGACAGGAAGGAGTTGATCTTGGAGAAGTTACAATGTCAGCTCGGTGAAATTGACCACAAATTTGGCTGCTTGGAGTCGCCATTGAGATGTACCAGCGAGAACGTAAAGCAGACAGGTATTAACGGAGTCGGCCTAACACGAAACAACTGTTGTTATCTGAATCTGGCTCTCTGTGCCGGTCTTGGAAGGCTGGCTATCTCAAATTATCCTGGATGTTATGTGAACAAGTAGCTCTGCTCCCACTACCTGTTCCCTTCCCCAAGGACATCTGTGGACCGGTGTCNGGGGGGGGGGCTGTCTGGGACAGTATTCACAGACTTACTTACAAACGTGCATACACACATGCATACACTCACTAGCACAGCTATTAACACACTCCCCTCAAACTCACCGCCTTAGCTGGCCTCCCTCTCCTTTTTTTGCAACTTCTGAGAAATGATTTTTCTAACCTTCTCTTTCCTCATGGTCCCTTTTTCCTTATCTAACAAAAAGACCAGCACCTCCCATGACGTTTGCAGCCTCAGGCACCCGTCTACCCATGTCTTATGTTACTGGTTGTCTTTTATTTCTTTGGATGGCTGTACTGAAATGAAATGTTGTTGTGCTTCTTATACATTGACAATAAAAAGCATTCTGAGTCTGATTCATCTCACTCAATGTCACTCGTTCTATCTCACTCTAACTCATTCCAACTCATTCTATCTCACTCTAACTCATTCCAACTCACTCTATCTCACTCTAACTCATTTCAACTCTATGTCACTCTAACTCATTTCAACTCTATGTCACTCTAACTAGTTCTACCATACTCTAATAGATTCTATGTCACTCTAACTCACTCTATCTCACTCTAACGCCTTCTACCTTGCTCTAAATTATTCTAACTCATTCTATTCCATTCTACCTTACTTCATCTCACATGATTTCACTCATTCTAACACTCTAACTCATTCTTACTCACTTTGTCTCACTCTAACTCATTCTAACTCACTCTAACTCACTCTATCTCACTCTAACTCCTTCTACCTTGTCTAACTCATTTTAACTCATTCTATTCCATTCTAGCTCACTTTATCTCACTCGATTTCACTCATTCTAACTCACTTTAACTCACTGTATCTCACTCTAACTCATTCTACCTTAATCTAATACAGTACATTCTAACTCATTCTAACTCACTCTATCTCACTCAAACTAATTGTACCTTACTCTAACTCATTCTCACTCTATTTCATTCTAACTCAATTTATCTCACTCAATTTCACTCATTCTTACTCACTCTAACTCACTCTAACTCATTCTAACTCACTCTAACTCACTCTATCTCACTCTAACTCCTTCTACCTTGTCTAACTCATTTTAACTCATTCTATTCCATTCTAGCTCACTTTATCTCACTCGATTTCACTCATTCTAACTCACTTTAACTCACTGTATCTCACTCTAACTCATTCTACCTTAATCTAATACAGTACATTCTAACTCATTCTAACTCACTCTATCTCACTCAAACTAATTGTACCTTACTCTAACTCATTCTCACTCTATTTCATTCTAACTCAATTTATCTCACTCAATTTCACTCATTCTTACTCACTCTAACTCATTCAACTCACTCTATCTCTCTCTAACTAATTATACCTTACTCTAACTCACTCTATTTCATTCGAACTCACTTTATCTCACTCAGTTTCACGCACTCTAACTCATTCCAACTCACTTTGTCTCACTCTAACTCATTCTAACTCCTTCTACTTTACGCTAACTCATTATATCTCATTCTATTAAATTCTAGCTCACGTTATCTCACTCTCAATTTCACTCATTCTAGCTCACTCTGACTCATTCCAATGCAGTCTAACTGACTCTGTTTCACTATAACTCCCTATAACTCACTCTATTTCACTCTAACTCGCTGTAACTCAGACTAAGTAAGTACTGAGCGGGTGGCACTTTCCACAACATTAAGACAAACTCTTCTTCTCCTCACAAACTTTACACTTCTTATACAGTTTATACATTAAAACCTACATTTCAGTCCTCTTTTACCAAGTTTGTCTCTCACTGCTGTATGTGTCCTTTTTTGTCCAGCCCCCCTCCCCCTTCCAATTTTAGAGTGCACACATACAAACTGTCATTAGTGCTGAGGTCAGAATTTAATATATTTATGTATATTTTTTTTCCCAGTTTTACTTAAATTATTTTATATTTTTGTATGAGCAGTTATTTAAATGTATTTTATTAAAAAACACTGCCACAGCAACCCTTTAAAGATTTTTAAGTCTTCAAAGAGATGCAAATACACAGTTTTTGCTCACTGTAAACAGGAGGTGTGACAGAATCCCATTTGTTGCCGATGAAATGATCAATTAGCAAAAGTATTAATTACAGTAACTAGTTTCCCCAGCAGCTGCTACTTGATCTCATTTACAAACACGAGTTCAGCCCCTCCACCTGTCTTTTGACTACATGCCCAGATTTCAGGAGAGAGCCTGTGGGATTAAAACAAATAAAAAAAATCTTCAAAAAACAAAACTGTTTTTAAGCTCGTTCTGAGTCATCCTTTAAAGAATATAAATATATTTAAAGATCTGTTTTCTTGTCATTATGGTTAATAACATTTGTTGGCTTCTTTGCTCCAGGACTTTGTTTTCTATGTTCCTCGTCTTCGCATCAACAAACGCATCCTGGCGCTGTGCATGGGCAATCACGATTTGTACATGCGCAGACGCAAACCGGACACCATCGAGGTGCAGCAGATGAAGGCCCAGGCCAGGGACGAGAAGAACAAGAGGCAAATGGAGAGGTACACAGGGGAGGGGGACATTATAATGGAGGCCTTTAAAGGTCCACTGACATCATCTTACAAAATTGCATGAAATGATAGAAGATATATACATTTTATCATTCAACTATGTTCTTTTTTGCCAACAAAATGATAAAATAATGAAAATTCCTTCCAGAGTCTAAAATTAAAAACAGCTTTTCTCTCTGAAAATTCCGACTACAAGCGAATGCAACATTTGTGACATAGGAAGCAGGACCTTCAGTCTTCGTCTGCCATTAACGCATATTCATTCTCAGCCAGATCGCCTTTTTTTTTGTGTGTAAAACTTAAAAAATGCTGGTTCGGTGTGTCACATTTGGGTGTTCTAATATCATCAGTGAACAAGTGAGCCTTTTCACTTTCCCAAAAGATGTAAGACCTTCATCAAAAATGGAATAAATAAAGCTGCCCCCCCTCGGACTGAGCTCCCTGTTTCCTGAACAGGTAAGAGTCAAATACATATGGGTGTAGACCTAAATTACTGTTTCTGCTCATCTAACTTCCTGCTTCCAAAACTGAAGACAAATAGCTCAAATCTTAACTTAGATTGATAATTTTGTTGTTTTATTTCTTGTTCGCCATGAATATTTATACGGGGCGTTCTAAAGACTTCTCCTCGCAACGTCACAAATGTTGCATTCGCTTGTAGTCGGAATTTTCAGAGAGAAAATTGACTTTTAATTTTAGACTCAGTTTGGAAGGAATTTTCATTACTTTATCATTTTTGTTTGCAAAAACGAACATAGTGGAATGATAAAATACATATATCTTCTATCATTTCATGCAAATTTGTAAGATGATGTCAGTGGACCTTTAAAAATAAATAAATAATAAAAACAGTTTACACTGTGTTCCCTCTACTTTAAGGAGAAGAGAAAAAAACTGTCAGAATACAGTTTTCACTTTTTTTTTTTAATCAAATGTGTATTTATGCACAATTCTTCCTGTCAGGGCTCTGCTCGAGAGTGAGAAAAAAAAGCGAGAAAATGCGGAGAAGGAAACGGAGAAGATTGCTCGGGAGACCATGGAGCTGATGGAAAGATTGAGACAGATTGAAGAGCAGACAAAGAGAGCTCAAGATGGTCTGACAACCCTCTGAATACAAATGTTTATTAACTCCAGCTTTTTTCACTTCTTTTTTTATTTTGTCTGTTTAAGAACATCCAAGAAGTGGATCTGACTTGGAGATATCCATAAAGCTGTATTGTGTAGGCCTGTTTTTGGGGTTGGGGAAGATGTGCACACGTGTGAATGTTTTTTTCTTTATTTTTTATTTTCTCAGAGCTAGAGGAGCAGACTAGGCGGGTGCTCGAGTTGGAGAAGGAAAGAACAAGCGCTCAGGAGGAGGCCGAGCGTCTGGACATGGACCACAAAGCTGCAGTGGAGGCTAAAGCAGCGCTGCTACACGATTCTGAAACGCAGAGCAACAGCCAGGAAAACCTGGTACTCATGCACAAAACACTCATTTGGATTTTGTTCATTTTCAATTGGACAGATTTATAATGAGCGGAGCCTCTCCAAATATAAAGCGTTTCAGTGAATTGGATGCAAATTTTCTTATTTCCAGAATCATTAAGTCCTCAAAGCCAAAAACAATTTAGCTCATGAATGAATGTTAAATGATTCCTTTCTGTTTCTTATTTTCGTCACATTTTCAGCCAAATCATGGCCGTCATGTAAACACATCTTGTGCACGTCAGCCCACAGACACACATGCACACACCTATTCTTCCTTGCACACTTCACACGCACAAGTGGAGCACAATGACCTTAGATCAGAAGCACTCTTAACTCTTTTTTCCATTTGTGTGCATGGTTGTGCAGGCCACTGAGCTGGCAGAGCTTACCTCTAAGATCTCCCAGCTGGAAGATGCCAAGAAGAAAAAGGACGAGGAGACGAAGCAATGGCAGAAAAGGGTGAGAGAAAATTAAAGAACTCCAAGGGGGACGGAGTATGAATGGAACATGAGCAAAGAAAGACGTGTGACAGCAGAATGGTGCAGAACAGAAACAGGTTATTTGTGAAAGACTGGTATATTTTGAATAAATTACATCATTATTGCCCATAGGCATCATAGTTGGCTCAAGAAAACTACTAAATGTAAATACAAATGTCCCTTGAGGTTTATGAAACAGGCGCGCAAAACAGTGTGCAAATGAAGAACCACTGAAACTGTGGTGCCGCAGACTGAGACAATGTTGCACTTAATCTGGAAAATTTGTATTTCAGATTTTTATTTCAATTATTAAGGATGCCAGTGCATAAGAACTGAAGCACTTTTGTGTTTGGCTCCAAGCTCTTTAGTTTCCATCACTTGTTTTTTTTCCTTCTCCCCACAGTTTAAAAAGAAATCGTTCAAATAAAAAAAATATATTACAAAATGTGTGAGTTGGCTGAGAATAGTGTGCTATGATATTTAACCAATTTCACAAAAATTAAATAAATAAATGCTAAAAGCTTCCTCAAAGACAACAAAGTGCTTTTGGCAAAATAAATGAGGAAAAACCCTCTCTGGAGCTCTACAGCTCAGACATGTAACAGAGCAGCAACATCGCTCAAAGTTTAAACTGGGATTTAGATGTCTTCATTTTTTATCATTCTAATAGAACTTGAATTATTTTGGGGAGATTTTACCATGAAGTGGTAAAATGGCTGCTGTGATTGTGAATTCAAAGTAAGATTGAATATGACACACAACTGGCTGATTGATGGATGAGCCGCACGCTCTGCATGGCATTTTTATTTTAAATACAAATGTAAGTTATTTTTAAACGACTTAGCACCTGCTGCACCTTTGTGCAGCCCACAAGCTTCCTACTGCAGCATGTCCGGATCTCGGCTCTGCAGCGGGAAAGTGGGCGTGGCCAAGAGCACTAGATTCAGAGAGCAACCGGAGGCAGAGAGCTGAGATCATGACATTCTGTGCTCTTTTAGAGCATTTAGAGTTTAGAAAGAAAAAATTAAAATTAAAATAAAAAATAAATATATACATTATATATATATAT
>JBBPBX010006439.1:3641-13820 GCA_038048925.1 Garcialebias charrua | reverse complement strand
TATATATATATATATGTGTGTGTGTGAAAATAAACTACTACTTGTATTACTTTTCCTGCTTTGCAGTTTTTCACTTATCCCGGGGCTTCAGGGTACGGATCCCCCGTAATAAACGAGAGACTACTGTACCTCAGATTCACAAAGCTTTTTAATATCAAAACTATATTGGTATTTAAACAAACGAAGCAACAATAAATTATATTTATTTTGGCCCCAATAAAGCTCAGTCAGGTCATCTGGACGGTTTCTTTTTGTTGAAATGTTTCATTCTTCATCCAAAGGACTTCTTCAATCTGAAGAGCCACAACAAATTGCGTCCCACAAGCAGTCCACTCATAGTGAACCAACCAGTTTGCTGGTGATAAGATGCTTTCTGGGGCCCGCCCTTTCCCCTGTCGACTCCTCTGAGGCAGCTATGCCAAAGTGGTTCAAAACAATAAAGTTCATACTCAATAATCCATACCTGACTGAACTTTGTTGGATTGTTTTACCTGGATTATTGAGCAGCAGGATCTTTGATGAAACTATTTATTTAGGGGTTTGTTGTTGTTGATTTTTGTTGTTGTTTGGTGATGCAGTTCCTCTGGCATCTTCTGGGGTATGCTGACTATTTTGTATGTTAATCTGCTTCCAAAATTTGGAAAATGGTAAATACTCCTGCGGCATGAAAGTGAGATCATGCTACTCACACAAAGAATTAGAGAACACTCACAAATGTTTTGACATAGTTCGGAGACTCCCTCATGATTGCGGTTTTGTAATTTGTTCCAAACAATTGTGGGGAGGGCTTTAATCCCTCGGCATGCACATATCCAAACTCCCAATAACTTCTATTGCATCTAAACTCTTTTTTTATTGTATGAAACTAGAAAAGAAGGGTCATCTAGACTCTTCTTTTGTTGTTGTTGTTGTTGTTGTTGTTGTTGTTGTTGTTGTTGTTGAGATGTTTTGTCCTTCATCCAAAGGACTTCATCAGTCCGAGGAGCCACAACAAACTCAGTTCCACAAGAAGAACACTCACATAGTGGACCAGCCAGTTTGCTGGTGATGAGTTGGTTTCTGGGGCCCACCCTCTCCACCGTCGACTCCTCTGAAGCAGCCATAGCCTGAGTTTGTTGTGGCTCCTTGGACTGATGAAGTCCTTTGGATGAATGACAAAACGTCTCAGCAAAAAAATAAAAAATTAAAAAAAACTGTCCAGATGACCTGACTGAACTAGAATTTTTTACCTGAATTATTGAGTATGAAATTTGATGGAAGAGAAGGTTTTTTTTTTCTTTCTTTACTTGAAATATCTGCTGCATACTGTGGGGATATCAATGTTGGCATGTCACAACCGTAAGCAACTTCCTCTTTGTTCAGAAATTATTTCATTACAACTTGTATCTTTTTTGCACAGTGACTTTAATCGAGGTTTATTTTCTACTCTGTGTTTTGTCTGCCTGTCTCATTAGTAGTACGCAAGAGGGAGTGAGAGCCACAGATGAATGGTTACCATGGTGAAACCTAAAATACCACTGGCAGCAGTTTTAACATTTTTCTTGTTCTTGGTTCCCTTTACTCTTCTCATACAGTTTAAAAAGCCAAAGCTTGCCATTTTGTCAGATTAGATCATTGTGAAAGTACATCCCAAATTACTGCTGGGCTTTAGAGGAGACATTTGATGATGGTAGATCAGGCAGTGGTTGCACTGGCCTCCTCAGTTTCCCTTCAGTAATTTTTTAGCTTTTTATTGAACAAGTTGCCCGGAGTTGAGTATAGTTGTGAATGAAATACCAGGCGTTGCCAACTTTCATCCAAAACAAAGTATTTTTCCTTATTTGGAGCTGCTCAGCTCGGCTTTTTGTGCAACAGCTTTAACATCCAACCACAACTCTTCTTATGCAAGTTGTGTGTGTTGGCAGGCGGTGATGGTTGAAGCTGATTTGGAGCGAACCAAAGAGGAGCTGAAGACTAAACTGATGGGTGTCCAAATCCAGAACTCAGTCCACCCTCAAATACTTGAACACGACGAGACAGATGAGAGCAGTGCAGAGGCGAGCGCTGAGCTGACTTCCCCGTGCATGGTCCAAGACCGCAGCGAGGAGGAGAGGGTAACTGAGACGCAGAAGAACCAGAGGCTGCAGAAAAACCTCAAGGTAAGCAAGAACCTCTGGAATTGGACTCGAGCTTTGCTTTACACTCAGATGTTCATAGTTCTGCAGCTGCCTGTAGCTTTTCAGAGTGTGCACAAATGTATTTAAAAAGCCGGAAAATTGGCTTCTGAGAAAGATGCTTCGTAAATTAGAAAGCACTCTTTGGTGAACGGTGAGACGAATGCAGCAGCGGGTGAATGGCCGTGGTTTTGTTAGCAGTCAGTAGGTGAAATAATCAGCTGGAACAAGGTTGCATTAGTATAAAAACACAAGTTTGTTCTAATTACCAAGTTTTAGCTCTAACAGCAAATGGCCACTTCAGTTCATGTGGTTCAAACAAAATGACAAGATGCAACAAATTGCCTCCTTCCTATAGAACCAATTTAATGTAATGGTTCGTATAGTTTGTTCAAACTGCTTTGTAGCATTTAAAACCTTCCTAAAATGGCAAGTTAGTTTGCTGTCTTTCGTTTTGAATATGAAACTGTAAAACAAATTCTAAAAAGTAAAGTCAGGTCGTCTGGATGGATTCAAAATTGTAAAAAATTTCAAAATAAAAAAAATATTTTAATAATAAAAAACTTAAAATAAAAAATGTGTTTTTAATTCAAAAAGTATTTAAAAATAAAAGATTAGAAAAAAAATTAAAAAACGTTATTTAAAAATTAAAAAACATATAAAAAAAATTAAAAAACATAAAAATTAAAAATAAACAGATTTTTCCACCTGGATTATTGAGCATGCATCAGGATGTGTAAAGCAAATTATTTTCCATGCGATGGAGTGCAATGGGGTCTAAAATGATGCAGGTAATGTGCTGTTTTTGGCTGAGCTCTGCAGTCTCAGCAGGTTCCTGTCTCAGGTTAACCGGTTTATCGTTTGAGTGTGTGATGCAGATGGTTTGGTATATCTCCACTGTTTGTTTTCACAGAGATTTTTACTCTCATGTAAAGATGTCAGAGCATTTACTTTCACAAATTGTGCTTTGCCAGAACTAAGTGCACTTTACCTAATTAAACATCACTGGGCTGGTGCATTATCGTTGTTTTCTGTTTTATCCAAGTTGTCTGTGTGACCTTTGTGTCTCAGAACCGGAACAAGATATCATGTTGTTTATGGAACTCACAACACAAAATGGTCTGAACAGCCACTGACAATAAAGTGTTTTCAGACTGAGATGTGAAAATACAGGAGAGGTTTCTGAATCAAGCTCAATAGAATTCCTTTTTTCTTCTTGTTGTTCTTTTTTTTTCCCGCAGTTCCTGAGCACGGAGCTGGCCAGAGCTGTGGACGAGAGCAAAAAGACCCCCAATGACCTGATACACGCTGAGAACGTGAGGGTAGGCCGCGACAAATACAAGACTCTGCGTCTGATTCGTCGTGGCAACACCAAGCAACGCATCGATGAGTTTGAGTCCATGTGAGGCGCTTCTCTGATTGCTCATTCAGGTGGAAAGCGGAATGAGGATTGATAATAAATTAGGTTTTTTTTTAAGATTAGTTGATATTTTGGGTGTTTTTGTGTTTGTTTGATAGCAAATTATTTATCATGTTGTGCTGTGTTGCCTTTAATCTTCCACAATGTTTCCTTTGAGAGGATTTTACTTGAAGAATTACAGTTGTTCTTAAAATAGGTCACATTTTTATTATTACAAGCCCAAACATAAAAAAGAAGAAAAATAAAGAAACTGCTCTGTCTGGTCCAGAGTTGTAAACTTATATCATTCATGTGATTTTGTTTGTCTTCAACTGTGCAATTATGCACAACTGCAGTTTTAAAATGGACGTTTTTGAAAACAATGTTGACTGATTGATGGGGTTTGAGGGGATCGCTGTTATTTCAAGAACACAGAAATCCCCCTTTGTTCATCTTAGAAATAAAGATGTAAAAAAAAAAATGAAGCAGCACAATTGTATTGTGAGTGTGTGCACACCAGTTTCCATATGAATGAGTGAGCATCACATCCAATGAGTTTAACGAGGCATTTTGTCAACAATTATCACTTTAAATTTTTTTATTTTTTTATCTGTTAATAACAAAAGTCATACAATAATTCACAAAATCATCTTTCATCAGTGCACTTCTTCAAATTTAAGGATTTTAGAGACAAATCAGACCATTTAACAAACATTTAATGTTTATTTTAATGAACAATAATAAGATTGTGAGTGTACTCAGACATGATTTATTTAGTTCAGGTTTATAAACTGCTCGGATTGACTATACTTGTTTTGTGTCCAAATATAAGGAGAACAAAGTTCAGCCTGGATTTTACTCACACAAATATCTGAAGAGATATTCTGCCCATTTTAAAGTGAGGTTCTGCAGAAAAAGTTATGAACAATAAAATCGTATTTATTGAAGCTAGCCCTTTGAATGATCTCAGTTTGAAGAAATGATGTTTATGTTCAACAGGATAGATGAGCTAACCAAGTGCAACCAAGACAAGGAAAACATGAGGACAGAAGCAAAAACTGGCAGGGTAAAACCTGGGAACTACAAAGTAGTCTAAACATACACAAAGAGCACAAAAAATGTCCAGACGGTCAGGGGACCATCCCAAGTCAGGTCAGAGTACAGGCAGGTGGCCGGAAGGCCGTCCAACATGGGCCATAGTTCAGGTGGGCGACCGGGAGGCCATCCAACGGGCTGGAGCAGGTCAGGTGGGCGGCCGGGAGGCCGTCCAATGGGCTGGAGCAGGTCCATTGATACTGAAGATTACACAAGCAGCATGGGAACCTCAGATCGAGACGAGGAATCAGGATGAGGCAAGGAACCATGACGAGGCATGGAACCATAAGGAGGCAAGGAACCAGGATGAAGCATGGAATCAGGATGGGATGAGGAACCAAAATGAAGAGACGTAGAACCCTCAGGCTGAAACATGGGACCCTCAGGCCAAGACGTGGAACCCTCAGGAGGTGCAGGAGGCTTAGAACCCTCAGGAGGTGCTGGAGGCGTAGAACACTCAGGAGGTGCAGGAAGCATAGAGCTCTCAGGAGGTGCAGGAAGCATAGAGCCCTCAAGAGGCACAGGAGACGATGCAATTGCCATGGAATCCTCGGAGGATGCAGCTGCTATGGAACCATCAGGGATGCAGCTGCCATAGAACCCTCAGGGAGTGCAGCTGTCGTAGGACTCTCGGGGGTACAGTTGCTGTAGAGTCCACTAGAGGCTTGGAGTGAGATGAGGAGTCTAGTCCTACCCCCCACGGAGACACTCTGAGTCAGGGCGTCTAGACTATACCTCACTGAGACACAAGGAGAAGATGAAGCATCTAGTCCAACCTCCGCAGAGACACTCAGAGGCAGGGCATTGGGACCAGATCTCATTGAGACATGAGATAATGAGGCATCTAGTCCAACCTCCATGGAGAAACTCAGAGGTGGAGTGTCAGTACCAGCCTCCATGGATACACAAGGGGATAATGAAGTATCTAGCCCAACCCTCACAAAGACACTCTGAGGTGGGGGTGTCAGGTCCAGACCCCACAGAGACAAAAGGAGAAGGTGAGGCTCTAGTCCAACCCCCATGAAAAACTCAGAATGGGCATTGGTGCCAACCCCCACAGAGGCACAAGGAGGCGATGAGATGCCTGATGCAACCCCAACAGAGGCGCTCAAAGGTGGGACATTGGAACCAGCTTCCACATATATACAATGAAGAGATGGGATATGATGATTGTCAACCACCAAGGCACTGGGAGTGGGGAATGTAGGTGGGTCAGACTCCACACCAAGCAAGATGCAGTGAGAGGAGTCCTTCAGGACCCTCTTGGAGGATGAATGAGAGACGTCCTCCTGGACCCTCTCTGAGATGATGGAAGCAAGTGGTTCAGGGTCTGGAGTGGTAGGGTCTGGGGTAGGCGAGTCTGGGTCTGTAGCTAAGTCTATGTTTACAGCTGAGTCTGAGTTATAAGCAAAAAAGTCAGGTTCTGAAACAGTCAGGTCATGGAACAGAGTCTGGTTCTGGAACAGATTCAGGTTCTGGAACAGTGAAGTCTGTATCTGGAGCAGAGTCTGTGTCTGCAGTTAGAGAGTCTGGGGCTGTAGCATGAGAGTCTTGTTCTAGAGCGTGAGAGTCTGGTCATAGAGCAGAGTGGTTCTGCAGCAGAGTCGGGGTCTGGAGCTGATTCTGGGTCTGAAGCTGAGTCTATGTCTGGAACAGAGTTGGGGAGAGATGGGTCATCAAGTTGTTCTCTAATAGTCCTTATTTCACCCAGGAGCTGATAATATTCAGGGGTTAAGGTGAGACGGGGTAGGGATAATAATAGTTTATCAGCTAGAAAGTACATGGTGTTCTGACAGTCTGGGTTGAGTTTAGTGGAGGAAAACAGAGTTTGCAGTGACAAGTTTATTTTGGTGAGTTCAGAGGAGCCCAGGACCAATGAAGGGTCCTCTGTGGCAAAATTTGTTGCAGGGGTGTCAGGTCCAACCCTCACCGGAGTCTTGAGAGGTGAGGTGTTGGGATCAGCCCTCACAGAGGTACTGGGTGAAGGCTCTTGAAACTCAGCCTCACTGGGCTGAGAAGGAAAAGCTGAATGAATAGGTAACAGCTGCTCTGACTGTCCTATGGGTTGGACCTCCTTCGTCTGCTCCATAGATGAGCGGGGGACAGACTTCCCTTCTCCCTGCAAAATTCTCAACGGTTCTTTGTGCAGCATATTGGGAGAGCAGGGCAAAGACAGAGGCTGTGGTGCATTGCATCCAGTTTTTAGTGAGGCTCTTTGCAATGGTGAAGAATTGGATCCCGCCCTCCCATTCCCACCAGAATCCTGGAAGGTGAGGCATCGGAACCCACCCCCACCAAAGCACTGGGGCCGAGTCCAAGAAACTGAGCCTCATTAGGTTGAGTCGGGTCAGCTGAGCATGCAGGAAGCAGAAGCTTGATGGACCTCATCTGGGACCGTTTTCTGCCACTCTTGTGACAGAGGTGAGAATGGGGGACAGAAAAGAAACAGAGCTTGTCCTCTGGCTCTGTGTCCTCTCCCGACGTCCATACAGAGTAGTCGAGTGGTGCTAGAGATGAGGGGATACTAGGCTCGAACATCATGCGGTCTACCCAGAGCTGAAACCTTTTTCTCTCCTCTTCCAATACGAGAAGAGGCGAAGGCATGATTTTGACCACCTGACTTCGGCATTCTTGTGTCCAGGCAGGTTCGGTCCAAAACCCACCACACCGGATCACAGACTCCTCCATTTGAGTCAGCCTATTCAAACAGGTGAGCAAAGCCAGGGATAATCTGCCTGCTGGGTTCTGGTTTGGTTGGTGCATACTGTCAGGGTTTCAGGCTGCACAGGACAGGACAGAACCCAATGGTGCAAGCAGGACTCGGAGGCCAGGATATAAAATAGAAATACTTTTAATAAGCAAAATAACAAGCTGACATGGCAGCATAAACTTATAAGAACTAGGGGTGCAAATGTCTCAGTGTCTGGCGAATCGATTCGATTCCGATTTATTTGTATCACGATTCGATTCAAAATCGATTTTTCGATTCAGAAACTGTTTTTGATTCAGAAACAATTTTCCTATTGAAATGGCCATAAATTTAGTTTCAGTTATGTAACTGACAAGTTGAAAAGAATAAACAACAATGGAAACAAATAGAACATTTATTTAAAACAATAATTTTAGGTTCCTTATTGTATACATTTTTTTTGCATCATTTGATATTCATACCAAAAATAGGAACAAATAATACAGGAGTGCATAAAATTCTGTAACTTAAATTACCAGCATTAGGTTAGGTTAGTTGCCTGGATTTCTCTAAAACAATCAAATAAAAATAAAAATCTAGGAACAAATAATTTATCCATCCATCATCTTTACCCACTTCTTCCTTTTCAAGTCTCGGGGGTCACTGGTGTCCATGTCCAGCCATCACTGTGTGAGAGGCGGGGGACACCTGGACAGGTCTCCAGTCCATCACAGACAAATAATTCAAAATATATAAATACAAAAGTAAACAGACTTCAGCCTACCAAAGTGCATTAACCTTTAACTCAAAATAAAATACAGACTTCACAGTTTTTTTAACCATATTGATTCACATTTAATGAATCTTTAACAAAATTTCAAAACCTGTGCAAACCTGCATTAAAATCTGTTCAGAACTGTAATTTATAAACCATAAATAAATTGTATAGTTTAGAACTGGCTCCAGTCGATGTTTCTCATCTGGCCTCTCCAACTTGTTAAAAGACAAATTACATTAAGTTTGTTGTACAACTTATCTATTAGTTTTAGTTGAACAAGAGAAAATAGTTACGTTTGAGCTGCAGCTGCATCAGAACTTCTCCCTCGTTATTTTTGTTTCATACTGGAGCTGTGTGGTGTTTTATCTATGTAAAGGAATAACGTATGTTGCTTCCAGCGCATTAAAAATAAAATAAACCCCTCAACGTCCACTGAGCTGTTTGCACATAAATCCTTTGTGATATGGCAGGAGATGGAGAGGGAAATCTTTGCAGCAAACTTGGCTGGTCGGCTGCTTTTACTTTCATCTTCCACACATTTTATTGTATTTACAAAATACTGTACTATAATTTTATTTGACACTTCTTGCAAACAACCGTTCTCTTGTCTTCCCCCAGAACGTTGTAGGATATGAAATTAGTTTTAAAGCCGAAGGAGCAAGTTGAATCGCGCTGTCCTCCTGCTCCATGCGAGCAGGCTTCATTCAGATAAAGGGAGCTGGCTAACTAGCTTGCTGTACGGTGGCCTACACGGCCAACATACTATGGTGGCCGAACAGACACAAAATTTCAGTACGCTCAGGAGTAGGAGTGGAAAACATATAAAATTAAACATGTTTTAAAATCGATTTTGGGGCTTTTACAATCGATTCAGAATCGCCAGGACTAAGAATCTAGATTCTTTAAAAAATCCATTTTTTTCTGCACCCCTAATAAGAACGGCTCATGGAACTCACAAGGAACACAGGAGGATTACCAGACGGTGCACCGACACTGAACAGGACTCACAGACATATTTATATACACAGACAAGACAGGCCATAATTACAAACACCTGGACAAGACAGGTGGAAAAGATCAGGGCAATCAACAAGGAGAGACACTGGGGAGTAGGCTACAGATGCAGGGGGACCACAGAGGGCACCATCCTTACAAGCCTGGGGCCAATTCTAGCTGGAATTTTATTATTGTTCTGAAATATGCAAGTACTGTAATGTGAAACTGATGCCATTGTGGATGTTTAAATATTAGTATTTGAAAGAAGCACTTCATCCATCTTTACCCGCTTCTTTCTTTTTGGGTCGCGGGGGTCACTGGTGACCATGTCAAGCAGTCACTGTGTGAGAGGTGGGGACAGGTCTCCAGTCCATGACAGGGACACATAGAGACAAGTGAGACAAACAACCATTCACTCTCTCACTCACACCTAGGAACAATTTAGAGTTATCAGTCAGCCTAAGATGAATTTGGTCTGTAGGCGGAAACTGGTGTACTCAGAGAAAACCCACACATGCACGGAGAGAACATGCAAACTCCACCCAAAAAGGCCCCGGGCCGGAATATGAACCGGCGACTTTCTCGCCGAGAGGTAACAGTTCAATTGGGCCACGGTGCTGCCCGCAAGAAGCATGTCCATCCATCCATCCATCCAGCCATTCATTATCTTGACCCGCTTCTTCCTTTTATGGATTGCGGGGGTCACTGGTGCTCATGTCCAGCTATCACTGTGATGCGAGGGACACCCTGGACCGTTCTCCAGTCCATCACAGGGACACATAGAGACAAAAGAAGCAAACAACCATTCACTCTCTCACTCACACCAAGAAACAACTTAGAGTTACCAATCAGACTAACATGCATGTTTTAGGTTTGTGGGAGGAAACTGGAGTACCTGGACAAAACCCACTCATGTACAGAGAGAACATGCAAAGTCCACCCAGAAAGGCCCCAGGCAAGGATTTAAACTGGGGCAACCTGCTTGCTGAGAGGCAGCAGCTCTACTAACTGAGCCACCGTGCTGCCCAATAATAATAATTTAAATTTTATATATATATATATATATATA
>JBBPBX010006438.1:49789-62456 GCA_038048925.1 Garcialebias charrua | reverse complement strand
TTCTCCTTGTTGTAATATGAGCAGCTGAGCACGGAGTGCTTTTCCTGCAGCCCACAGCCCACCACAGCCCACCAGGGAATATATAAAACATCGCGCACCCAGGTAGGACCTGAATTCATTCATTTCATTCATCGAGTGAACGGAGGAAGAAGCGGTTACTTGACTTTAGGCAAAAAAACAAAAGAAAAGGCCCGATCAGCGATAAAAAAGAGGAATTTATTTCATTTGTGTAACATACAAAACAGTCCGGAGCCGGGGAAGTTTAGGTCAGACACCGCGCATCGCGTATGCGAATCGCGTATGCGTAGTAAAAAAATACCTTTGCGCGTACTTGCCCTGAGGGGCTACGCGGGGCTACGCTGCGTACGGGGCATACGTACGCTGCGTATTGGCGTATCGTGAGGACGCGCGAGTGTATCTCGGGCTTTAAAGGCGCAGCTGTGGTTCAACACGCACGGTGAAAACAGTAAAACCTCTAACTTCCTCTCAATTATGTCGGACTATATCATGCAGCCTTTGCCTAGTTTATTTGTTTAAAAAATATGTGCAAAACATACTCAAAGCAAACATACATTTTATTTACAACTCGTACCTGTTTGCATTCCACCATAACGTGCTGCAGCAACTTCCGGAGATCTGAGGCCCCGCCCACGTCTTTCTCCAGCCACTCACAGGAGGGCTCGATTGAATAAATTGGTAACGAATGAAAAATGTGTAAAATAATAATAATAAAATAAAATGCAGTTCTGTCCTGTACTCAAAGAGCGCTGTTCACAAAACTGCACAGTCAGGTGAGGGTAATAGACGAATAATAATTACATGAACCAAAATAACTTTTTACTAAAACAATATTAAGTGCCAAAGCACAGTCAATGCAGGCAGTGATTTAGCCATTTTTTAAAAGACAAGAAAATGAGAAAACACGTTTACACACTAAATTTTTTTTGTCATTCAACCTTTATTTAGGCAGGTTAATCCCATTGAGCCTCGAGGACTCATTTACAAGAGAGACCTGCTACAGTACAAACAAAGAATGATGAAAACAGCAACAGTAGATTTTCCTTGGACAATCAACAATAGGCAATCATAAGAGAGGCATACAGATTTTTTTTAACAAGTTAAAACAAAGATATCAAAGTAGCAAAACAGACAGATTATAAGGCAGATGTAGTAAAAAAAAAATATGCAGTCACAATCTATGACTCCCATTTTTCATGAGCTGAACTCAAAAATCTAGACCAGGGGTCTGCAACCTGCGGCTCTGGAGCCACGTGCAGCTTTTTGGTCCCTCAACAGTGGCTCTTTTAAGCTTTAATCAAAACTAACTCTAAACTGAATTTTATTTGTTCTTATAACAACAAAAAGGGCTAGTTTTAGCAGTACTGTATTTCCTGTCATTTCCTTTGCAAATGTGTGAGTACAGCAGCTGGAAACAGTAATCCATGCCTTGGTCACTTCTCGGCTGGATTACTGTAATGCTCTATACCTTGGAGTGAGCCAGTCCTCCCTCAGACGTCTCCAGTTGGTCCAGAACGCTGCTGCTCGGCTTCTAACTGGATCATAAGAGGGAGCACATCACCCCCACTCTGGCTTCACTCCACTGCCCGTTCATTTTAGAGTTAATTTTAAGATTATTTTATTTGTTTTTAAAAGTTTAAATGGTCTTGCCCCATCCTACCTCTCTGAGCTGCTTCACCCATACTCTCCTGCTCGGTGCCTCAGATCAGCTGATCAGCTGCTCCTTTTCATTCAACCTTTATTTAGTCAGGTAAATCTTTTGAACCTCATGGGCTCATTTACGAAAGCGACCTGCTAAAACTAAAGAACAATGAACAGTAATGGTAGAATTTCCTTAAACAATAAACAATCAAACAATAAACAATAGAAAACAAAAGAGAGAGAATATATATATATATATATATATATATATATATATATATATATATATATATATACATATATATATACATATATATATATATATATATATATATATATATATATATATATATATATATATATATATATATATATATATATATATATATATATACATATACACATTCCTCCTTTTAACAAAGTATCAAAAAACTAGCAAAACATTATAAGGTAGACGTATAAAATCAAAGACAGGAACAAATCTGCATTGGTTTTTGCCAGGATTCCAACAGATTCTGAAAACCATTTAGAGAAGTCAAGGTCGAGAGCTTCAGATCTTTTTGTAAGATATTCCATGAAGCAGGAGCAGAGTAGGAGAAGGCCCTTTTTCCAAGTTCAGTCCTCACTGACGGAACACTGCAGGTAATCATGTCCTGAGAGCGCACGCTGTAGCTGCACTCACGCAAAGACATGTAGGAGGAGATGTATGAGGGCAGCAGACCAAGAAGTGATTTGAAGATGAAAATGTACCAGTGGAAGAGTCTGCGTGAGGTTAATGATGTCCAGTTAACCAGTGAATACAGGGTGCAGTGGTGGGTACGATAATCACAACCAGTTATGAATCTTAGTGCACCATGATAGACAACATCCAACATCCGCAGGGTGCTTGTAGGAGCATTCATGTAGAGAATGTCACCGTAATCAATGGAGGGAAGGAAAGTCACAGATACAAGGCGTTTCCTAACATTCAGTGATAGACATGATCTGTTTCTGAAAAAGAAACCCAGTTTAACTTTCAGTTTCTTCACTAGGTTTTCCACGTGGAGTTTAAAAGAGAGATGTGAATCGATCAGGATACCCAGATATTTATAGGAATCAACAAACTCAATAGGTACACCATTTGAAGATAAAATCAGAGGAGGATCTGCTGGAACCGCCTTCCTATTTGAAAAAAACATCCCTTTTGTTTTATCAGCATTTAGGACAAGTTTGAGACGGAACAAATCTGACTGGATGATGTCAAAAGCGGATTGCAGTAACTGGAAAGCCTTAGCTACTGTTTTAGCTCGGCAATAAACAACTGTATCATCAGCATAGAAATGTAAGGATGCATCAGGGATGCAGTGACCTACATTAGCTATGTAGATTGTAAAGAGAGTGGGTCCTAAAACTGAGCCTTGTGGTACACCATTTTTAACTGTTAAATAGCTGGAAAAAGTACCGTTATGTTGAACACATTGCCTCCGATTGGAAAGATAGTTAGAAAACCAACCGATGGTGTGATCAGAGAAACCGATTTCTGAGAGCTTATGACACAGGATGTTATGATCCACAGTGTCAAAAGCTTTAGACAGGTCTAAGAAAAGTGCAGCACAATAGTCCTTAGCATCCAATGCTTCAACAACATCATTCAGAACCTTCAGAGAAGCAGTGAGTTAGTTTAGTTAGTTTGCCCACGTGCTTCGCCGCTCTCACGCCGAACACCGCTGACAGGCTGGGCTCTAGTGGAGGAACGGTGTGGAAGACCTCGTCTGTCAAGCCTTGAACCCTGGTGATGGGCACGAATGAAGACACAGGAGCCCTCAGCTTCAGTGGGTCGCTGGTTTTGCTCTGAAGTAGGACGGAGACGGCCTGGACACACAGCCAGACTGGGTCCGATTGTCTGCTGGGTTGGGCAGCAAACCTTCCCACCAGCAAGGTTGATGTGGCCTGAGTCACTTTTTACGGGACCTCTATGTCCCAGGCTCTCGCAGACCTCTCGATGATGTCGGGAAGGGCATGGAGCAGAGTTGAATGAGCTATCTGGGTGCTCGGGGCGGCCGGTGAAGGCGGCGCCTTCTCCACGGCTCCAGGAGATGACGCCCGGCTGTCCATCGACCCGGCTTCGAAGGGCGGGTGTGGTACCTGGTCCAGACCTCCGGGCAGGTAAGTCTGACCGCTGCCGCTCGTTGTAGCATTTCCCACGTCGGGAGACATTGTCGGCTCCGCACCTTCCAGCGGGCAGGTCGGAGCGCGACTGCTAGTTATATGGAGTTAATATGTTAACTTAGGTTCGGGAGCAGGGCCACGCCCAAATCATGCCTCCAATTATCCCATGCAGCTATTTATACCTCGTTCACCCTTACATCTCATCTCAGTTCGATTACTTCTGTTGACGAGTAACGACGTCTGCGCCACCGCGCCTCCTCGACTCTGCGCTTGTACTCACCATGGACGCCGCTTCATCGATCGACCTCCACCCCTCGGATTCAGAAGATCTCTTCGACCTTCCATCCGCCGTCGACGAGTCCCCACCTTCCGTTTCCGGCCGTGCTCCGGGCTCCGGACGACTTCGCTCTGTGATCTTCGTTCCTCGGACTCAGTCCCACGTTGGTTCTTCTCCAGTTTCCCAACCATCGGATGTGGATCAGCCGCCCGCGTCTACTCCTCCTTCTCGTGGACGTCGTCCGGCTCGAGGCTCCCGTCGACCCGCTCCTTCGCCCGGTCCTCGGCGTCGCTCGCCGGGTCTCGGTGCGGCGGCTTCTCAGCAGTCCTCTCCCTCACGCGCTGTTCCGACCCGCCAGCTTCTCAAGTCCTGGACGGTCGCCAGCCTTCATCGCTCTCTCCGCGAGAACGGGATCCCTTTCTGCCGTTCTGACAATAAATTACGGCTCTTTCAGCTCCTCTCCGCCTCCTCAGCTCGGCTGCTTGTTCCTCCTTCGCCATCTGAACGACCCGCGGCCGCGGCTCTTGTTCCTGCTTCCGCTTCCGCCCCCGACGTCTCCCGTGACGTCATCCCGTCGTCTGCCTCTGGGCCTTCTGTCATGACGACGGCTCCCCCTTGTGGGGGTCAGGGCGCATTACCACCGGTGCCTGCACCTTCTCTGTCTGAACTTTCTCAGCTTTTGTCCTCTGTTGTTCAGTCCCAGCCTTCGCTGGCTTCTTCTGTTCCCTGTACCGTCCCTTCCTCCCTGCCTCCCGTCCCTCCTGTGGCTCTTCCTTCTTCTACTCGTCCTAATTTGGTCTCTGCTTCTTTTCTTCCTCTCCCGGCCCCTGCTCAGCCGTCTGTTCCTAGTTATTTTCCCGGTGCTCCTACTGTTTTTTCTGCGCCCACACCCTCCTTCCCTAACCCTGCTCTGTTCCCTCAGCCGTTTCTGGACGCTTTTCATCACGTCCATTCTCCTTACACTCTCGCCACCGCTATTCCTCCCGCTCAGTCTTCCTCCTCTGTTCTGCGTCCCTCTCCTGTTTCTCCGTACCTGCGTCAGCAGATTTTGAACGGTAATTACGTAGATCTGGCTCTTCTGCTCCGTCCATCGCTGTGCGGCTTTAATCACCTTAGGGAAATATTCACTGCTCAGGGGCCTATGCAACTGAGCCACCCGTTGAGTTCTAGCTCTAAGGAGCTCACGCCCGTCGAGTTTGCCGTAGCGTTTTCTTTGTTTAGGGACACGATTTGTTCGGTCTTTCCTGATCGCAGGTCTGAGCTGGATGATTATCTTTCTGTTGTTTTGGACATGGCTCTCCGCTTTGGGGGCACGGGTTTCTACCAGTACCACGTTCTTTTTTCCAATCAAGCTGCGGCTCGTTTGCACCAGTTCAATCACGGCACGTACTGGGGGTCCCTCGACTCCGAACTTTATTGTCGGGTTTTCGCCGCCCGCGCTTCTCTTTCCTGTACTTTGTGCGGCGCGCCGTCCCATCCGGCTACCGCCTGTACTTCGGTCACCGGTCTTCGCTCCCCTCACTCGGCTCGCCGTCCTTCGGGGTCGGATAGGTTGTCCGCTGCCGCCCCCCGCCCCCCCTCATACCTAGGTCACGGGCCGTCCGCGCTTCTGTTAATGTCCCCACTCCCAGGGGCGTTGACAAACGTGGCCGCCCGGTTTCGTATCAAGGCGGCAGGATGATCTGCAATAATTTTAACGATCTCGGCTGCGCTTCGTCTAACTGCAGGATGCTCCACGCCTGTTCTTACTGCGGTGGTGCTCACGCTAGGCACTCCTGTCCTCACAATCCCACCTCTGCGACGGATTGACTAGGCCGTCATCTTTCTACGCCGATCAAGGTAACTGCACTGTTCTCCGCCCTTCGTTGTCATCCCGACAGGGATTTTGTTGCCTACCTCATTGACGGTCTTACTCATGGTTTCCACCCGGGTATTGATGTTCTTCCTGATTCCTCCTACCACTGTCCCAATCTTAAGTCCGCCCGTGAGGACCCCGATACTGTCGATCTCCTTTTGGCTAATGAGGTTAGGAACGGGTTCATGATAGGACCTTTCGTTGCATCTCCCTTCTCCACCTACCGTGTCAGTCCCATCGGCATCGCCACGCGGAAGTACTCCGGTAAGAAAAGGTTGATTTTGGATCTTTCGTCCCCTCACGGTTCGGCTGTCCCCAGTATCAATAGCGTTATTCCTTTTCCCGACTTTTCCATGCAATACGCCACCATTGATCACGCCATTACGCTCATCCGTTTGGCAGGGCGGGGGGCTTGGCTTTCCAAGGCCGATATCACCACTGCTTTTAAGGTTCTCCCCATTCGCCCCGACTTCTGGCGTTTCTTCGGCGTGTTTTGGAAGGGGGCCTTTTACTTTGCTGTCCGACTCACTTTCGGCTGTCGTAGTAGTCCGAGGATATTCGACTCTCTGTCCGAGGCCCTGTGTTGGGTCCTTATTAACAACTTCAGGCTCCCTTACGTTACCCACCTTCTCGATGATTTCCTGATCGTCAATCCTTCGTCTTCCCCTCCGCGCTACGGCTTGGGCGTCCTGTTGGAGGCTTTCTCGGAGCTCGGTGTCCCCCTCGCCGAGGAGAAGACGGTCGGCCCGTCCACGACACTGGAGTTCTTGGGCATCGTCCTCGACTCCGTTTCCTTCCAGGCGTCTCTGCCGCCCGACAAACTCGATCGGATCACCTTGCTTTTGTCCAACTTTCTTTCGATTGACAGGTGTTCTAAGCAACAGTTGCTCACTCTTCTCGGGCATCTCAACTACGCCATCCGGATCATCCCCCAGGGCAAGTCCTTCATCTCGCACCTCCTGTCTAAGGCTGCCAGCGTCGCTTCGCTCCACGGTTCCCTCTGTCTCGATCAGCCTTGTAGGATGGAACTGCGTCTCTGGCATCAATTCCTTTCTTCCTGGAATGGCATTTCCTTCTTTTACGACGATTTTCTCACTCACCCCGATGATATTGGGCTTTATACGGATGCAGCTCCCTCCATCGGTTTCGGTGGCTATTACGGCGGCAGATGGTTCGCTTCCGGTTGGCCCGACGAACTCTTGCCTCTCCCGACTGATTCGGCTGCGCCTTCGTCCGCTCTTTACGAACTTTACCCCATTGTCGTTGCAGCGATCCTTTGGGGACACGAATGGTCAAAGAAGTCTATCCTCATCCACACTGATAACATTGCAGTCGTAGACATTATTAACAAAGGCCGATCTCACTCCCTAGTCATCATGCAGTTTATTCGCAGATTAACTCTGATCTCGGCCCAACACCAGTTCCTACTCCAAGCAGCCCACGTACCAGGATCTCAGAACAACATTGCCGATGCGCTGTCTCGTTTTTCTTTTCAGAAATTCAGACTCTTGGCTCCAGACTCCGATCTTCACCCTACTCCGGTTCCTCCGTATTCTTCGACAATCTACAACTGACTCCTCAGCTACTTTACCTCCTGAACTCTTCCCAGGAATCCATCCTCAATAGTTTAGCTCCTCGCACCTTATCTGCTTATTTGTCAGGTTGGAACCGCTTTAAAGCATTCCATTCTGCTCATCATCTTCAATTTCCATCTCTTGATGTCACAACCCTCTGTCTCTTCATCACCTACTCTCACTCCACCCTCAAAATCCGCTCTTCTACTATCCAGACTTACCTGTCAGGCATAAATTTCTTCTTCAAGATCGCTACGGGTTCGAGCTGTCCATCTATCACTCACTGCCACATTCCCATGATCCTTAAAGGATGCAAAAAACAAGAACCTCCTAGCAGTACACAGCGACTACCTCTCACGGTGGATCTGCTCAGCAGATGTATTCTCACCTTGCGCTCAGGCTACTCATCCGTTCTTATAGACCAGACTTTAGAATCCATGTTTCTGCTAGCCTTTTTCGGATTTCTCCGTTGTTCTGAATTTGCCCCATCTTCATCCAAGCATGATCCTGCCATCCATCCGTGCCTCCACGACATCTCTTTCCTCAGCCACGACACCCTAATATTTACTCTAAGAAGGAGCAAAACCGACCAGCTGGCCCTTTCCTGCCCTATATACATATTTCGTCTCAACTCTTTTCTTAGCCCTTACGAGCCCATCTTCAATTACATTCAATCCAGGCTTTCTGCGAATGCTTCGCCACACGACCCTCTTTTCATCACCGACTCAGGAGGCCATGCCACGCGCCACTGGTTCGCTGGTCATCTCCGTCAAGTCCTGTTCAAGTCAGGCATCTCTCCCCATCACTATTCCGCTCATTCCTTCCGGATAGGTGCAGCCTCCTCCGCATCTAGTCGGGGCATGCCGGATCAGATCATCCAAGTTCTAGGTCGCTGGTCCTCTCTGGCTTACTTGGCATACATCCGCAATAACCTCAGTGACTTGTACCAAGCTCACACACATCTTTGTTCGATCTAATCTTGCGTCTTTTGGGGTTCTTCGTTCAGGCTCGGGAAGGAAAACAAGCAATGTTCCCGAAGGCAAAACCCCACGCAAGTCTTCTCATCCCAAGCCCTCCAGCACTCTCCTCGGACAACATCCTTCTGCTCCACTCATCCCTTCATCCCCTCATCCTTGCATCCCTCACCCCTCCATCCCTTCATCCCTACTTCCCCTCATCCCTACATCCCTTCATCCCTTCATCCTTACTTCCATCTTCCCTTCATTTACTCATCATCCCATCATCCCCTCATCCTTCCATCCTTACGTACCATCTTCTCATTTTACATTCCCTTTCTTCCCTCATCCCTACAACCCTTCATCCCTCATCCCTACAACCCCTCATCCCTTTCATCCTCCATCCCTAATCCTCTCATCAATAAAGAAACTTAAACTTATATATTTGTGGCGTGGTTCCTTGCTAATGAAATGGAGTTAATATGTTAACTTAGGTTCGGGAGCAGGGCCACGCCCAAATCATGCCTCCAATTATCCCATGCAGCTATTTATACCTCGTTCACCCTTTCATCTCATCTCAGTTCGATTACTTCTGTTGACCCCAATTCCCCCCTCTCCCTTTTTTTTTCCTCTTACGCTCTTCGTTCATAACCATGCTTTGCTTTCTCTCGCTCAGGTTCCTTCTGGGGGGGGGGGTTCTTCGTTCAGGCTCGGGAAGGAAAACAAGCAATGTTCCCGAAGGCAAAACCCCACGCAAGTCTTCTCATCCCAAGCCCTCCAGCACTCTCCTCGGACAACATCCTTCTGCTCCACTCATCCCTTCATCCCCTCATCCTTGCATCCCTCACCCCTCCATCCCTTCATCCCTACTTCCCCTCATCCCTACATCCCTTCATCCCTTCATCCTTACTTCCATCTTCCCTTCATTTACTCATCATCCCATCATCCCCTCATCCTTCCATCCTTACGTACCATCTTCTCATTTTACATTCCCTTTCTTCCCTCATCCCTACAACCCTTCATCCCTCATCCCTACAACCCCTCATCCCTTTCATCCTCCATCCCTAATCCTCTCATCAATAAAGAAACTTAAACTTATATATTTGTGGCGTGGTTCCTTGCTAATGAAGTTCACGTCAGCGAAAAAAGGCGAAGCCGGCTCTGAGCCTCGAAAAAGAGAGGCTGGGTCGTTGGCACTAGCTCTCTCTGTTGAGGGGGACACACTCACTCTCAGCTCGTCCAGGATGTCCTCGAGTGGACTGTTCCCCCTCGGCTGAGGCTCTACCTCCGCGGAAGAAATTAGTTTTAGCTGGCGCGTTTTCTCCTCAGCCATCAAAATAGAACAAGCTGGACAGGAGAAACGTGGGTCTACAGCTTGTCGAGCGTGGACTGCTCCCAGATAGCCCTCGCAGATGGCGTGCGGGTCCGTAGACAGGATGTAGCCTGTGTTACACGCAGGACACATCTTGATTGTGGCTCTTGGAATCAATGCAGACATGTTGGGAAGTTCGTGTTCTTAGCTTCGCTGAAGAAAAACGGGAGCCGAGCGCCGGTCCAGGTGCAGTTTTATAACGGACCGGGCGGGGCCCACAACAGGTGGGCGTGGACTAGAAGTCTTCAGTGTTTTTGGCGCGCTACGCGGGTTAAACCCAATAAAGGAGCAGCTTTTTAAGGGTGGAGCTTACACGAAATAGAACATGGTGTTTGTTTTCTGGCTGGCAGGTGGAGCATCCTGCAGGGTGGTTCAGGAGTGTTTGGGACACCTTGTTCTACTGTCCACTGCATCGTCCTTGTTCTACTGTTCACTGCATCGTCCTCATTCTACTGTCCACCGCATCATCCTTGTTCTACTGTTCACTGCATCATCCATCCAGAAGAGGGGGTTGCCATTCACCACCAGGTCATCCACCTGCCTGAAAACCCAGAGGACCTGGAGGTGGTGTCCCGTGGGTTTGCAGGGATGGCGCACCACACAGCCTTTTGTTATTGTTTTGAATTAACTTACTGTTAATAAAATGAATTATTGACAACTACTAGTTTTTGTAATCACTTTGTTTTCAAATTTTAAACAAAAAACAAATTTTTCAAGAACAAAAATGCAATCAATTACTGTAATTCATTTATTTGCAAATTCTTCTGAGAATTGTGAAAAGCCTATCCATTCTGTCTCTACTTACATTTGTTCTTCTCTCTGCTGCTTCATCTCTTCTGATGAACTGAAATACATCACGTTCTCTGTCCTGATGACTTTTTATTCTCAGTCTCCATTCCTCTTTGTTCCTCAGCCCTGTATCACCCACTGTTGCGCTTGGACCTGGAGTGTCCTCAGCGATAGAGACAGTTAGGACAGGATGTGCAATGGAATGTTTCTGTCCTAAAACCTCATCCATGAGGACAAACCAGGGCCAAGTTGCAGCAGCAGCTTCCCATTAACTCCTTCCCCTGACCCTGGAGTCCTGAACAGAGGAAACATCACAGTTGTCAAAAAGAGCAACAAACTTTTTTATTACTTTACATGTATTAACAGTTGCATGTACAAATTATATTCTTCATTACACATGCACATACTTTTATTATTATTTTTTTTTAAAGATTATCCTATTTTTGTCCAGAGGACCAGGCTCCAGAGGACCAGACTTAGCTTTTTTAGATTTTTCTACCTGGATTATTGAGCATGCATCAGGGTATTATCCTATTTCTTTTTTGCCTGCAGAGGAGTTACCTTGTCCTACAGGCCCATCTTCTCCAAAATTATCCTAACAACATCAACATAAAATGAGTGAAGAGGGGAAATATAGAAAATATTAATATTAGAAAAACTACAGTTTTCACAGCACAAGAGGAGCTGTACTTCATTAAGATCATAGGTTTTGTTTAGTATGAAGGTTAATGAAACTGTACTCAGAAGCATAAGATGAATAAACTGATTCATTCTTGTACCTCCATGCCACCGCTGCAGTGTTTTGCACTCGTGAAAAAGTGGCTGTTTTTATTCTGAAGTTTAATAAAAGCTTCGGTCTGCTCCTTGCTCCGTTAAAAAATAAAATGTAAAATTAGCTTGGCGGGGAAAGTACTGCGGGACCCGCTGTACAAGCTGATCTCCGACAAAAAATAATACAAAAAAAATGTCTATGCAAATGCCAAAAGCCTATCATCTGCTTTAAATCATAACCGCTTTAGGCTTTTCATTTTTTAATCCGAGATTTTAGCATACTTACATTTAAAAGTGTACTCCATCGCGACTTCGTCCACCATCGTGTGACCGCCTCTATTGATTCCTTTAAAACGCAGCTCAAGACACTTTTATTCAGACAAGCTTTTAGATAAATGTTTTTATTGAGTGTTTTTATCAATTGTTCTTGTTTTTATCAGCTGTTCTTATTGTTTTGATTAATCAGATTTTAATACAGTAATTCTTCTGTTTATTTAAATTTTTTATTTATATGTTGTACAGCACTTTGTGATTTTATCTGCGAAAAGTGCTATATAAATAAACTTTACTTACTTACTTACACCATTACAGCCAGAATTTTCTGAGACCACAATGCATCTTGGGATAGGGTGGGCTATGAAGGATACACTGGACCTGGCCTTGAAATTGGGGGGAAAGCAGGCCACATTTGTCGGCCGCATTGAAGGAGTCTTCCAATTGGGACAGGCCACGGCGCATCGCTGTGATGTCAGCGGCCTAAAAATGCGGCCTTCGAAGGCTGCAGCCGTTGGATTGGGACACAGCTAGAGTTTCCTCTTGACCGTCCGTTGCTCCTCGCACTCTGCTGTGACATTCTGTTTTCCTCAGAAGCTGCTTCAGCCTCTGTGACATATTTTTAACTGAACTGTCTCTGATGACCATCAGTTCAGTTGAGCTGTACTTGAGCCCTGAATTTAGCACTGAACTTGTGCCTAAAACAGCCTCATAGGAATTAAAATAATTAAAATAAGGCTTAATCCCGGGAGCATGAGAAGCCACTGCATTTCTGTGCACTGCCATAGGAAAAGGATTTACAAGAGAGACCTGATTTTAACAAAGAACAATGACAACAGCAGACAACAAAGGCAACAATAGACAATCAAAAAAGAAAGCATACAAATAGTGAAGAACAAATGAGAGAAAATGGTATTGAGAAAAAAAAACGAAACAAAAAACACTTTAGTTTAGAATATTGCAAGACTGTGGGAAGGGTTTAAAACACCTTTA
>JBBPBX010006438.1:39275-49698 GCA_038048925.1 Garcialebias charrua | reverse complement strand
TATATATACACTAAAATAAACTACTTACTACTACTACCTCTACTTGTACTACTATTCCTACATCACAGTTTTCCACTTATAGTGTGGGAGCTGGGAACAGAAACCCCACGATAAACGAAGAACTACTTGTACAGCACTTTGGCCCTGTGGGTGTTTAAAGTGCTCTATAAATAAAGCTGAACATGATCAGCATCTCAAAGTTTTGCAGAGCCCTCTTGATACACATTCTTTCAAACTTGATGTGTTGGAAGAGAAAAACATTCAAAACATGCAGGATAGAGACCTGCAAAGACCAGAACTGGACACCACTAGATCGAACCATTCCACACATGTGAACTAGCTGCAAAGACGTACCTTGTTTGATCAGGATCAAAGCTTCAGACAGCTTTTGTGTAATATTTAACCAGAGAAGGTGGTGGGAATGAGTTGGTTGTTGATGTCGGGCATGTTGAGTGGATGATGGCGCTGCTTGGTAAAAGATTTGACACATTTATCAGTAGGTACCTGTTTGAAACAGGAAATGCTCCAGGAGCAACAGTTTGAAGGTATGGACTCTGGTTCCTGCTCATATGGAACAAGAAGGGATCCCAGCAGATCCAGGCGGAGTTCTGCAGGGTTGGGTTGTAAGAACCTGGTTCAAATTGTATGACAGACCTGTACAGAAAAATGCTTCTTGATGCTGCTCTGTAAGTCTTTGCTGACCAGGCCGTAGATGATGGGGTTGATAGCCGGGGGGAGGATGAAGACAAGGATGCTGAAGAACTTCTTGATGTTTGGAGATGCAGAAGGAAATCTTAGACTCACGATGATGATCACTGAAGCTATCTGATAGAGCACATACACGACGAGGTGCGGTGCACAGGTCTGAAAGGCCTTGCTGTGGACTTTGCTGTCAGCTCGGCCTCGTTGAAATGAGGCGCTCAGGATCTGGATGTAGGAAAACGCAATGATGACGAACATCCCAGTACTCACACACCAGGTAAGGGATAAACCTTAAAAACAAATGCAGAACAACATTTAACTAGAAATGTTCTCTGGACTGGACTGATATTTGGCGACCATTTTGAATTTTTGATTTGCATTTACTTTGTGTTGAGGATTTCTCTCTGCTCCGTACTAAATAATGGCTCATTGTGTCTACAAAGTTTACAGCTAATTTTTTTATTCAGCTTTGGTGTCCACCTCAGATGTTTGATTTGCATTCAGTGTATGATGGGGAGTTTAGGTTTTGAGTTTTGCTACAAATACACCAAATGTCAGCTAAATATGTAGGTGCAATTCTAGAATCTGAAAGTTAGGGGAGCTTATTCCCCAGCTCTGACAATTGCTTTTAGCTTGAACAACGCGGTAGCATTTAGGGTCAGAAGCATTTGTAATGTGGGGGGAAGGTGTCTGGGGGTCCTCCTCCAGAAAGTTTTGAATAGAGTAGAGGCTTCATTCTGGTGTATTTTAACAGGTTGTTAAACATCCAGTTTTACCTACATAAGTAAACACTTGATTCAACAATTATTTTACAGACTAACCAAAAGTAGCCTGACCAACAGTTCTCCTTATGTGAATAGAGCATGCTCCGCTTCTCTCACACATCCTAACAACACCCCTCCACCCACAGTCGACAACTGCCACCAACTGTATTACAGCGCACAATACAGACACACTAGCTAAGATGCCACAGATGTAGCTCTCCACTTCTCTCATGCAACCCCCCCGCAGGTAAGAGGTGTTTCACTTTGAGAATTACATCACCAAGGTAACAACAAACGTCACCAACATAATGCCAAACATCACTAAAGTTAACGCAAAAATCACCAAGATTCATTCAACTTTTATTTAGGCAGGTTAATCCCATTGAGCCTCGAGGACTCATTTACAAGAGAGACCTGGCTACAAACAAAGAATGATGACAACAGCAACAGTAGACTTTCCTTGGACAATCAACAATAGACAATCATAAGAGAGAAATACAGATTTTGTTCCATCCATCCATCCATCCATCCATTTTCTTCCGCTTATACAGGGTCGGGTCGCGGGGGTAGCAGCCTAAGTAGGGAGGCCCAGACTTCCCTCTCCCCAGCCACTTGGAGCAGCTCCTCTGGGGGAATCCCAAGGCGTTCCCAGGCCAGCCGAGAAACATAGTCCCTCCAGCGTGTCCTGGGTCTTCCTCTGGGTCTCCTCCCGGTGGGACATGCCCGGAACACCTCCCCAGGGAGGCGTCCAGGAGGCATCCTAACCAGATGCCCGAGCCACCTCAACTGGCTCCTCTCGATGTGGAGAAGCAGCGGCTCTACTCCGAGTCCCTCCCGGATGACTGAGCTTCTCACCCTATCTCTAAGGGAGAGTCCAGACACCCTGCGGAGAAAACTCATTTCAGCCGCTTGTATCCGAGATCTCGTTCTTTCGGTCACAACCCAAAGCTCATGACCATAGATGAGGGTGGGAACGTAGATCGATCGGTAAATTGAGAGCTTTGCCTTTTGACTCAGCTCTCTCTTCACCACGACAGACCAGTACAGCGCCCGCTTCACTGCGGACGCTGCACCTATCCGCCTATCGATCTCACGCTCCAGTTTTCCCTCATTCGTGAACAAGACCCCGAGATACTTAAACTCCTCCACTTGGGGCAGGACCTCCTCCCCGACCCGGAGAGGGCACGCTACCCTTTTCCGGCTCAAGACCATGGCCTCGGATTTGGAGGAACTGATCCTCATCCCGGCCGCATCACACTCGGCTGCAAACCGCTCCAGCAAAAGCTGTAGATCACGACCTGATGAAGCCAATAGGACCACATCATCTGCAAAAAACAGAGAAGCAATCCTAAGGCCACCAAAACGGATCCCCTCAACACCTTGGCTGCACCTAGAAATTCTGTCCATAAAAGTTATGAACAGAATCGGTGACAAAGGGCAACCTTGGCGGAGTCCAACTCTCACTGGAAACAAGCCTGACTTACTGCCGGCAATGCGGACCAAGCTCTGACACCGGTCGTACAGGGACCTAACAGCCCGTATCAAAGGGCCCGGTACCCCATACTCCCGGAGTACTCCCCACAGGGCCCCCCGAGGGACGCGGTCGAATGCATTCTCCAAGTCTACAAAGCACATGTAAACTGGTTAGGCAAACTCCCATGTACCCTCCAGGACCCTGCTGAGGGTGTAGAGCTGGTCCAGTGTTCCACGACCAGGACGAAAACAACATTGCTCCTCCTGAATCCGAGGTTTGACTATCCGACAGACCCTCCTCTCCAAAACCCCTGAATAGACCTTACCAGGGAGGCTTAAGAGTGTGATCCCCCTATAGTTGGAACACTACGGTCCCCCTTTTTGAATAGGGGAACCACCACCCCAGTCTGCCAATCCAAGGGAACTGCCCCCGATGTCCACGCGATATTGCAGAGTCGCGTAAGCCAACACAACCCCACAACATCCAGAGCCCTAAGGAACTCTGGGCGAATCTCATCCACCCCTGGAGCCCTGCCACCGCGGAGCTTTTTAACCACCTCGGTGACCTCAGCACCAGAGATTGGAGAGCCCGACCCAAAGTACCCAGGATCCGCTTCCTCAGTGGAAGACGTGCCAGTGGGATTGAGGAGGTCTTCGAAGTACTCTGCCCACCGATTCACAACATCCCAAGTTGAAGACAGTAGCACGCCACCCCCACTATAAATAGTGTTGTGCCATACCGCTTTCCCCTCCTGACATGCCGGATGGTGGACCAGAATCGCCTCGAAGCCGTACGTAAGTCCATGGTCTCTCCGAACTCCTCCCACGCCTGAGTTTTTGCCTTAGCAACCACCCGAGCCGCATGCCGTTTGGACTGCCGGTACCCATCAGCTGATTCCGGGGTCCCACAGGCCAAAAAGGCCCAATAGGACTCCTTCTTCAGCCTGACAGCATCCCTCACCATTGGTGTCCACCACCAGGTTTGAGGGTTGCTGCCACGACAGGCACCAACAACCTTGCGAATACAGCTCCGATAAGCCGCCTCGAAACATGGCCCACTTTGTCTCAATGTCCCCCGCCTTCCTCGGAACATGTTCAAAGCTCTCCCAGAGGTGGGAGTTAAAGCTCCGTCTTACGGGAGACTCTGCCAGATGTTCCCAGCAGACCCTCACAATACGTTTGGGTCTGCCAGGTCTGACCGGCATCCTCCCCCACCATCGGAGCCAACTCACCACCAGGTAGTGGTCAGTTGACAGCTCCGCCCCTCTCTTCACCCGAGTGTCCAGGACATGCGGCCGCAGATCAGATGAGATGACAAACAAGTTAAAACAAATATGTCAAAGTAGCAAAACAGACAGATTATAAGGCAAATGTAGAAAATCAAAAACAGGAACATATCTGAATTGTTTTTTTCCAGGATTACAACAGATTCTTAAAGCCGTTTAGAGAAATCAAGGTCGAGAGCTTCAGATCTTTTTGTAAGATATTCCAGGAAGCAGGACCGGAGTAAGAGAAGGCCCTTTTGCCAAGCTCAGTCCTCACTGATGGAACACTGCAGGTAATCATGTCCTGAGAGCGCACGCTGTAGCTGCACTCATGCAGAGACATGTAGGAGGAGATGTATGAAGGCAGCAGACCAAGAAGTGATTTAAAGATGAAAATGTACCAGTGGAAGAGTCTGTGTGAAGTTAATGATGTCCAGTTAACCAGTAAATACTGGGTACAGTGGTGGGTATGATAATCACAGCCAGTTATGAATCTTAGTGCACCATGATAGACAGCATCCAACATCTGCAGGGTGCTTGAAGGAACGTTCATGTAGCTAATGTCACTATAATCAATGGAGGGAAGGAAAGTCACAGTTACAACATGTTTCCTAGCATTCAGTGTTAGAAAGGATCTGTTTCTGAAAAAGAAACCCCGTTTAACTTTCAGTTTCTTTACTAGGTTTTCCACGTGGAGCTTAAAAGAAAGATTTGAATCAACCAGGATACCCAAATATTTATAGGAATCAACAAACTGAATAGGGACACCATTTGAAGATAAAATCAGAGGAAGAACTGCTGGGACCGACTTCCTATTAGATAATGTGAAACATCACTAAGGTAACATCAATTTTCACCAAGGTAACGCCAAACATAACTAAAGGTAATGCCAAACAAGGTAACATAAAACATCACTAACGTAACACCAAACACCACCAAGGTTATGCCAAACATCACTGAAGATACCGTCAAACATAATTAAAGGTAATTCCAAACATCACTAAAGGTAACTACAATTACCACCAAGGTAGCACCAAACATGACTAAAGGTAACGCCAAACATCACTAAAGGTAATGCCAAACATCACTAAGGTAACATCAATTGTCACCAAGATAATGCCAACAATAACTAAAGGTTACGCTAAACATAATTTAAGGTAAAGCCAAACATCGCTAAAGGTAACACCAAACATCATTAAGGTAACACCAAACATCACCAAGATAGTGCCAAACATAACCAGAGGTAATGCCAAACATCACTAAAGATAACACCAAACATCACCAAGGTGCCACCAAACACCACCAAGGTAATTCCAAACATCAATAAAGGTAACACCAAATATCACCAAGGTAATGCCAAATATCACTAAAGGTAGCACCAAACATCACTAAAGGTAACAACAAACATCACTAAGTTAACACCAAACACAACCAAGGTTATGCCAAACATCACCAAGGTAATGTCAAACATCAATGAAGGTAACGTCAAACATCATTAAAGGTAATGCCAAACATCACTAAAGGTAACGCCAATTATCACCAAGGTAACACCAAACATGACTAAAGGTAACGTGAAACATCACCAAGGTAATGTCAAACATAACTAAGGTGACATCAATTATCACCAATTATCACCAAGATAATGTCAATGTCAATTTTATTTATATAGCACATAAAAACAACCGAAGTCGACCAACGTGCTTTACAGTTAAAAATAAATAAAAAACAACAGAGTAAAATGCATCTAGTGCCACTAAACATAATAAAGCTATCAGTAAATACACAACAACAATAAAATCTGCTCAAAATTTGATCTCAGATTCTGCGAGGATCAAATGCCAAGTAAAAGAGATGAGTCTTAAGTGAAGATTTAAAAGTGTCAACAGTCTGAGCGGTCTTTACTTTCTCAGGTAAACTGTTCCACAGTTTTGGAGCAGCAACCGCAAAAGCCCGATCACCTCTGGATTTCATTTTGGATCTGGGGACATCTAAGAGAAACTGGTTGGTAGACCGGAGTGCTCTTACAGGAGTGTAGATATTAATAAGATCACATAAATATGACGGGGCCAGACCTTTTAAGATTTTAAAAACAAGCAATAAAATCTTAAAATCAATTCGATAGCAGACAGGGAGCCAGTGAAGGGATGCCAGGACAGGGGTTATGTGTTCATATTTTTTAGTTGAAGTTAAAAGACGAGCTGCTGCGTTCTGGACAGATTGTAAACGATGCAAAGATGATTTGTCTAAACCAACATACAGTGAATTACAATAGTCCAAGCGAGAGGTAATAAAAGCGTGAATCACCTTTTCAAGGTCTCTGAAAGAGAGACAAGACTTCACCTTGGCAATGAGTCTTAGCTGGAAGAAACCGGATTTAACTACAGCATTATAATGCCAAAAACAACTAAAGGTTACAATAAACATCATAAAGGTAAAGTCAAACATCATTATAAGTGTTTTGGCGGGAGGGTACGCTGGCGTGTTGTCGTGATGTTCGCCGATTCTCTGCGTTAAAAGGTTATTTTACTGTTGCTATTTTTGGAAATTTTTTGAACATTTATCTGGACTTATTTTGTTCAGTGGTTTTTTAATCGAGGACTTTACGGACTCTCCCTTAGAGATAGGATGAGAAGTTCAGTCATCCGGGAGGGACTCAGAGTAGAGCCGCTGCTTCTCCACATCGAGAGGAGCCAGTTGAGGTGGCTCGGGCATCTGGTTAGGATGCCTCCTGGACGCCTCCCTGGTGAGGTGTTCCGGGCATGTCCCACCGGGAGGAGACCCAGAGGAAGACCCAGGACACGCTGGAGGGACTATGTTTCTCGGCTGGCCTGGGAACGCCTTGGGATTCCCCCAGAGGAGCTGCTCCAAGTGGCTGGGGAGAGGGAAGTCTGGGCCTCCCTACTTAGGCTGCTACCCCCGCAACCCGACCCCGGATAAGCGGAAGAAAATGGATGGATGGATGGATGGATGGATGGATGGATGGATGGACTTGACGGACAGCTTAGTTTGTACTTCCTAACCGGAATATTGGGCTGTCTACCTCCTGTCAACTCCAGTACAAACTTTGCATGAACTTTGCTTGGAGAACTACGTAGCTGCAATTATTGTTTGACTTACCTGCTGCCTCTGTCAACCTCCTGTGCCATCTGGACTGTTCTGGATTTTCTCCTGTGCTCCTCTTCAAGGTATGCTCATTCAAGTTACATCTCACTGCTTCTTTGTTATTTCTTTCGGAGCCGTGGGTCTGCTGTTAGCGGCTAGCTCTGTGCTAGCTTCCCTCGGCTTGGCTGGCTCTATGTTGATGTACTCCGCTTTGCAGCTGATTGGACTTAACAACTGCTCCATTCCTCCTTCTGTTTCCACCATCAAACAACTGGGACTTCTAAGTAGACCGCGTTACATCTATAGAGGCTCTCGGAAGAAATCTGTTTAATCTTGGCAAGCTGGCTCTTACTCAATCCCGTCTATCTGGTCCACAAGACGTGTCGCACCTCGATTACGTCATCAGAACGCTGCGTCTGTAGTCCCTTGTAGTCCACAGCGTACAAAGTGGCAAGGAAAACGTGGAGTGGACTTCAGTCTGCTTAAACCTCTTCTAAAGGCTCCTACTCCAACTGGTATTAAAATAGAACTTTTCAATGTACAATCACTATCCAACAAATTATGTCTAATTCATGATCACATTCTGGAGAAGAACTTGGACCTCATGTGCCTTACAGAAACTTGGCATCATCTAGATGTGTACAGTTCTCTGAATAAAGCTTGTACCTCTGGATACAGTTATCTGCAGAGAGCCCATTGCACTGGCCACGGTGGTGGCCTAGCTGTAATTTACCGCAGTAATTTAAAATGGTCAAATCAGGCTTCTTAGGACTTTTCATCTTTTGAAAGTTTGGCCTTCAACCTAAAAGTCCCACTCCTGATGAACATTATATTGATTTATAGGCCTCCCAAACCGCATGTTTCATTTAACACAGAGATGCATGACCTCCTCACTTTTTTCTGCATCTCCCCTGTAAAAAATCTTTTTCTTGGCGATTTAAATATCCACATGGACAATTCCTCTTTCCCTCTGGCAATAGATTTTAAGTGCTCTCATTTGTTTGTTTGGGGTTCAAGGGTTAAATAAAAGGGGAATGGTTAAGTTTAGGGTTGATTATAAGTTTAGGCTTAGTGTTTAATTTTTGCCAGTACAATCATTCCTCTTCATAACAACAACAAAAAAAGACGAAAGTGCTTCACTATCCAAACCGGAAGACACGATCACAACTTACCATTTCCTTGCACACCAAATAATGATGAAACGGGCGACCCGCTGCGTCAAATATACGACGCGGAAGGGAACTCTGTGCCCAAGCGTCAAACATATGACGAGTAGGGAATGCGGATGGGTTGTCTCGTCATATATTAACGCTTGGGCTCAGGTCCCTCCGCGTCACATACTTGATACGTCGGATCGGCCCTTCTCGTCACTATTTGGTGTGCAGGGTGCTCTCATTTGTTTGTTTGGGGTTCAAGGGTTAAATAAAAGGGGAATGGTTAAGTTTAGGGTTAGTTATAAGGTTAGGCTTAGAGTTTAATTTTTGCCAGTACAATCATGCCTCTTCATAACAACAACAAAAAAAAGATGAAAGTGCTTCACTATCCAAACCGGAAGACACGATCACAACTTACCATTTCCTTGCACACCAAATAATGATGAAACGGGCGACCCGCCGCGTCAAATGTACGACGCGGAAGGGAACTCTGTGCCCAAGCGTCAAACATATGACGAGTAGGGAATGCGGATGGGTTGCTTTTGGACTCTCTCAATCTCACTCAACATGTTGACGCCCCTACGCAAAACAGGGGGCATACTCTGGATTTGGTGATTACAGACACTGTACTCATTAATAACTTATCTGTATATGACCTGGGTGTCTCGGACCACAGTGTCATCTCCCTGGAAGTACCTTCAACTTCTCCTGCTTCAAACCCAAAACGACCTATCCAGTTCCGTGACTTTAAAAACATTTCCCCTGATGTTCTGTCTGCTGACCTTCACTCCCTGACCACTGTCAATCAGTTATCTGCAAATGACTCTGTGGATTACTATAACCAATCTCTCCAGGAGCTTCTGGACCTACATGCTCCCTTGAAAAAAAGACTGGTGTCTTTCTCCCATTCAGCCCCTTGGTACACTAGTGAGCTGCGCAGGATGAAGGCAACTGGTCATGCTATTGAGAGACGTGTAAAATAATCTGGTCTCTCTGTACATAAGCAGGCATATAAAGAACATCAGAAAGCGTACGCCTATTCTCTTAAAGAAGCACGCTCCAAATATTATTCCAACATCATCAACACCTGCCCTGGAAACTCTAAACAGCTCTTCTCCACAATATCTCATCTGCTTAATCCCATTAAACAAACTCATGAGGACTCTGTTCAAAAATGCAACCTGTTCCTTTCATTCCTTAAAAACAAAGTTGACTTTATCAAATCTCAGCTCCACAGCCTCCCTGATCTTCGTTTGCCATCTACCCGTCTGCATTCTGGGTCCCTGAGCAGCTTTAATGAAGTTGTTCAGAGTGAGGTGGAGACCATCATCAAGAAAATTAAGCCTTCATCCTGCGCCTTGGATCCCTTCCCCTCGTCTCTCATAAAATCCAATCACTCTGCAATAAGCCCATTAATCACACAAGTAATAAATAAGTCTCTACAATCTGGTCATGTTCCATTGCCTCTAAAAGCTGCCATCATTAAGCCTCTTCTGAAAACATCTAATTTGACCCCAACATTCTTGTGGGCGGCCGTGGCGTAGTGGTAATGGCAGTCGTCCCCCGATCGGAATGTTGGCGGTTCGAATCCCGGTTCCCCACACCATGTGTCGTTGTGTCCTTGGGCAAGACACTTAACCCCGAGTTGCTCCCGGTAGGACTGGAAAGCACCTTGCATGGTAGTCTGCCGCTACCGGCGTATGAATGTGTGTAGCATTCAATGTGTACAGCACTTTGAGATTTTCACTGATGAAAAGTGCGTTATAAATTGAATTCATTATTATTATTATTCTTTTTAATTACCACCTAATTTCCCACCTCATATTTCTGTCTAAAATGCTGGAAAAAGCAGTTGCTGCTCAGCTGCAGGACCACCTACAACAACACTCCCTGTATGAGAAGTTTCAGTCTTGCTTCCGAGCAGCTCACAGTACCGAGACTGCATTACTGAGAGTTACCAATG
>JBBPBX010006438.1:0-36466 GCA_038048925.1 Garcialebias charrua | reverse complement strand
TAACGCTGCCACAGAAATACATAAAAAAGCAGGAAATAAGACGTGCATTAATATGTGCATAAAGCTTGCACAATGGGTACAAATTATGAATACCAAAGCTAAAGTTTTAACTCCCTCAGCCGTTTATTTTACTTCTTTGTTGTTAGTCAAGTGGTGAATGTTCTTGTTCACCAGCTTTGAACACTAAGATCTGTCAGCAGCACTAATGCAACCTTGGAGTGTGCCATTATTGGCGTTAACCTGATGTGCTTCGATCATTGACCCAGTTTGGTTTATCCTTTGGCTGTTGGAAAGATGACGTGACGTTTGACTCCAAAAATCTTTGGTCAACTGAAGAGTTCATGGTCAACTTACCATAATGAGAGCAAGGATCCCAAACCAACATCCGTCCACCACCATGCTTTACAGTTACTATGAGGTGGCAGTGCTGTATTTGTTTGTTTTTAAACATAGTGCTGTGCATCATAGATAAACATCTCTAATTTAGTCTCATCAGTCCAAAATACATTGTTCCAGAAGTCTTCTGGTTCATTCTGATGAAACTTTTACAAACCTACACTGTATTGTGCTGCCATGTTTTTTTCTCCCTGTAACCCTTCCAAAGAAGTCATGTCTGTTCAATCTCTTTCTGATTGTTGTTTATTGTTGTGTGTACCTTATTTGTGGTTTTGTCTACAACAGGTCTCTCTAGAAAATGAGTCCGTGTGACTCAACGAGACTATAAATAAAGGTTGAATGAATGAATTTTAGGTTTGGCTAGAACTGGGGCTATGACATCATTTTCAAAAGGCTGTATTTTATCTGCCTACACAAAATTGCAAGGTTGGGGTTTCAAGATACACAGTATATATTTTTTTCTCTTGTAGCCATTAAAAAAAAATACAGTTCTGTGAATCTGAAAACACTTGCTGTGTAGATGCAAGGCTGAAGTGACAAAAACAAACAAACAAAAAATCCCAACAACTTCTGAACATAAAAAATATGCAGTCCCCCTGTAAAAAGCACTAATGTTAAATTCTGACTGAATTTATGAGCTGATGGCTAGTCAGACCAGGGCCAAAAACCAAAATTCATTCAACCTTTATTCAAACAGGTTAGTCCCATTGAGCCACGAGGCCTCATTTACAAGAGAGACCTGGATTTTAACAGAGTGATGATAACAGTGGATAACAACAACAGCAATAGACATTCACTAATGAGTTTTACAAATGTAAGTTATTTTTTTTGACAATTGAAAACAAAATGATAATTAAAAGAAAAAGAAACTGCGAAGAAACAGCTAGATTACGAAGCGTTGTAAAATACTAAAAACAGAAACATATCTGCATTGGATTACCACTCAATAAAAAAAACTTCCATCTCAAATAAAAAAAAATTGGTTTATGTCATTTTAGAAACCTTTAACTTTCTCTCAGTTTGCATGACAAGGTTTCTTTCATACTTCTATGGTTATTTGCAAGTGCACATAGTTATAACAGCAGATTATTCGGTGTAATTTGACAACAGTTTATAAAATAACATTCACAGAAACTGCTGTAAGCATTTTGAGACTGGAGCAGTTTTAGGATTGCAGCAGTCCACTTTGGTTTTGGCCCTGCATGGAACAAATGTTTGTTTTGAGTGTGAATGTACCAGTATCTGTAAGCATTGTGTACCTGTCACAAGCGTTCGTTTGTCCATCCTGGACCTTTGCCATTCCCTGAGAGTAGGGAGCAACATGGGACAGGTCTGCACTGCAAAGGCTGCTCTCTGTTTCGCAATCATTCACCTGACCAAGAGAAATAAAAGCAAAATGAAAAGACAAAAATAAATAAATAAATAAATAGTCTGCGAGATGTGGAGCTTCTCGAGCCGTGAAATTCCAAGTTTCCTAGAATCCTCAGAGTTTCTCTTTCTATAAAGTTCAAAATGCTCAAGCATAGACATTTATGTTGAAATATATTTGCTAAAAAATCTAGTATTTGAGGCATGCCTACAAAAAAAATGCAATTATCAAGAACTTTCTAACACAATCCACACAAAGGATGTAGCATATTACGGTCTCGGAAGCCTGACACTTTCTGCCCGTGTGGACATGAACGCTGTGAACCACACATGCTCTTTTACAGATGCCTGTGTGGGCGGCCGTGAAGGCAAGATCACTGAACGAGTATGTGTATGTGTGTGTGTGTGTGTGCATGTGGGTTTTTGTTCTTTAGGCAGAAAAATGGAAATCATTGTGAAAGAACGAGCCAGCCAGATATTTATGCTGTTGTGATTGCTGACTCAAGATAAGACACTGATTGTGATGTTAATGGTGCAGATGGGCTGGGAGAAAAAAAAAAGGCAGATGCAGACAAAGAGCATAGCAGTACAGCTCAGGATTATTATGCAGAGTTACATTGTTGAGAGCAAATATCTTTCTGAGAGGCACAGTCAGAGAATAAAGTGTAGGCTAAGGAGGGAGGGTTGGTCACAATAGTCAATACTTTAGATTTATATTCTTGTCAGTTGTCGCACATGATAACAGAGGCTTATAGGGGAATGGGGCTCATTTTTAATTCCAGTGATGCATTACTGATCTCTACCTTGTGCCAGAGTATCAGAAGAGCTTTGATCTGTCATAGATAGGCTTCATTTTGAACTCAGTTCATAACTAAAAATCCATTACGTTCCACATGCTTTGAATCGACAAATAAAAAAGCTAGATCCGAATGAAAGCGTTTGCATTCATGTGGCTTACAAAGACAAGATACAGTATGTCTGTATCAAAGGTGCACAGTGGAAATAAATGACGTCACTTTTGCTTGTTCAGCCTCTAAAAAAAAAAAGAATTACATTTTTGGTTGTCCCTAAAGTTTCTGCTAGAGCTCACCTTTCCCATTTACCTCATCGCTCCATCCTAATGTCATTCCCCTTCCACCATCTGTTCCTGGAAGCAAATTCCTGGCTGGTGGTTTGTGAGGGATGTGTGTGGATTTGAAGATACCTCCGTCCTAACCTCTTCTTGAGTTCAGACAAGGTCAGATTTGGGACTTGAGTAAGGGTAACATAACTCGAACTGCGAAGAAGCTGAAGCTGCCACCTGCATGACTGTTTGCTTCCTCTGTTCACTTTTTGTGGTGGAAGTTACAGCGTTGAGAGCTCCTCATACTTTAAGGGTCAGTTTTAGCATTCACTACAAGTGATGAGGTAGAACCTAACAGATGGGAGAGTAATGAAGTGGCTGGCGGACACAGCATGCTTAAATGTCTGCAAAGATAAACAGCTATTCGGCACAAAGACCAACCTTTCACTGAGAGAAGACACCGAGGAATACTGTCAAGAAATGAGCCCCAAGGGCATCGGTAGGCCTTTCTGTTGCTATGACTACAGCTCTAGTATGCCTGTCGAAGCTCTGGCGGACGGAGAGTTGGTGGGTGGATGAGAATAGTGATGTGGTCGCTACAAGAGAACGATGGCCGAGCAGACACTCTTTGATCACCCCTCGTCGGCCCAGGCCAGAAGCCAATATTTTCTAAGGCACCAGAGGTCATGGCTTCATACACCTGCTCTGTTTCCAGTGTCAGTAGCCCACCAAGCCTCGGGGTACGCAGGGCTGACCTTTCACTTATTAACCCTGTGGGCCTGAACTCTCACAGCTGTGTCATAAAGGACAGCGTTTCATTCTGCAGAACTAACCAAGCAGTCAGTACTTTTATTCCAGCTCATACAAGAAGCAGTAAAATCTTAATTAAAGCGTTTAGTCATTTGTGGCATTTTAAACGAGTATATCATCATAATTAATGTTATGTTTATATAATAAGAGGGCAAAGAACGCATCAGATAAAAGCAAACAAGTTTCATCTGCTTCGACGCACCTTGAATGCAAATTCATTTCTTGTTTAAAAAACCCCACCACATCTTAAAATCTCTTTTTTCCCCCAAATCTTAGAACTTTTGTTTTTTACGCATTACCGCAAAGAAGGGGAGTCGTTAATATTTCGTTGACCCCTGCTTGTAAATTAAATTTAATGAAAGAAAAGAGTACTAGGCAAGTGCAGGAAGATAAAAAAATAAATAAAAATGTTAAACACCAAGACAGGGTGATGGAAATAAACTGACTGACAAGGTCATGTGACTGTTTTACAATTCAGGTCTCTCTTGTAAATGAGTCCTCGAGGCTCAATGGGATTAACCTGTATATATAAAGGTTGAATGAATGAATGAACAATAAACGTAATATAAGCAATTAAGCAGATAACAAAATTGGCAGTATGGGCACACGGCTGGTCTCATGTCAGTAGCGTGTTGAGCTTTGTTGGACTTGGATACAAGTTGTGATATGACGCAAAACAGAGTCATACATTCACTGCACCCTCTTCTGCAGCAAGTTGGCACAGTTGCAATCCAAACCAGTATGGGCTCTGTGTTAATACATGAGCTGTCCCCACGCATGATTTGGGAACCTGGCTGACCATGGAAGGACCTCAACATCCCATATAGACAGTTGATAGAGATATATAGCATGTGAAAGATCATTGTTTTGTTGGAAGACAGTATCAGTGTGGATAAGACAGGAAAGTTGCCCCTATTGCATGGCTCTACTGTCAAAGTCCTTTGAACTACTATCAGTGGTGACTTGAGGACAGACCCTAAAGACTCATCATACCATGGTGAAGGGAATAATGTCGCTGAATTTCTCCACAGCATTGTTAGGTGTCGTCATTTTCCCTCTGTGTCACCATACCTACACACAATACAGTACCTGTAGTTCATTATCTTTACCCACTTATTATATTCCACGTTGGGTCTTGCTGGTGTCGCTAGTGCCCAGGTCCAGCATTCGTTGTGTGAGAGACGGGGTACAACCTGGACAGGGCACTGGGCCACATAGAAATAAATGAGGCAAACAACCATGTTTGCTCTCACTCACACTCAAGGACAATTTAGTTACCAATTAGTCTAACATGAATGATTATGTTGGTCTGTGGGAGAAAACGGGAGTACTAGAAAAATACGGAGAGAATATGAACCATGTTCTCTTTTTTCTGGGGCCCAGAAAAGTCCTCGGCTGGGACTGGATCTGTTAAACTTCTCGCTGAGAAGCATCAGCTTTACAAACTGCGGCTCCATGCCACCCACATGATAGTCACCCGTGGTAATACTGAACTGATATTCATTGCATAAAATTATGTTTTTCTGCTCATCAAAAAGCCCCTGCCTGCTGGTTTCAGCACCACTCCAAATGCATCCAGTTTTACTCTGTTGTTTTTAGTAGACTACGTGTGGGAGGGTGGACCTATAGTTTGTTTGGCTGATGTCGTTGAGACAGTGCAAACTGAAGCATTGCTTTTGGGTGCTTGTCGGTTTTATTTTTATGTGTTTATTTTATTTAGTTTCTTAATTCTTTGAACAATTATTGCATTTTTTTTTAAATTAAAGCTTTGGTAAGCAGAATAAAGCTAAAGAAAAAAAGTAAATCACATCCTAAGACAAAATCAAATCAATAGCTATTGAACTATGAATGGGATCTGTGTGAGAGCTAGAGTTGCATTCGGACCTAAAAAAATCTGACCCGACTTAGCCCTAGCCCATAGGCATTTTTTCCTAGCCCAACCTGACCCGACTAATTAATTGTAATTATAGACCCCCCCACACCAAAAAAAAAGAACTTTTACTGATTTTGTAAGCAAATCGGTTCAACATGATAGTTTTAAAAATGTAACAAAAGAAAGATTTAAAATTTCTTGATTCTTAACAAGTCACCAAATGGATATTAACATTCTAAACAAATGGCCTAAAAATTATATTATACAGATGAACAAAAATATTTTTAGAGCAAAAGTATTTGGAAAAATATAAAACAAGGCTATTTTAATTGAATGCGCTGCTCGTGTTGTCTTTTGTAGCTTCACATGCTGCAACTTCCTTCACCGCAGATGACAGCAGGGTGCGGAGCGGGACACGCGCGGCTGATGATCCCATTGTCCATCTGAAGCTTAACTGGACTTTTTTTTTTCCTCTTTCAACCGACCGGTCGAACCTGAGCATGTACCTGACCTGACACACATCAGCAGGTTTCACTGTGCTGACTTTGTAGAGTGAGGTCTCCCATTTTTAGCTTTTGTTTAATACGTTCCAGCTCCATTATGTCACTTGTTGTGCGTCAATTGCAAATCCTCAATTGTGTGATAAGAACAAAGGGCGGGTGGGGTCACATGTGCAATTAAAACCACATCAAAAGCCAGAGCCCCCAAATTTTGGGTCCAGTCTGACTGGGGGCTTGGGCCAAAATTTGCAGCTCTAGTGAGAGCTAAGATTTTCAGGATGGTGCCCTCTGGTGACTGGTTTCTGCACCTGCACTCCCTGGTGTCCCATTCTAGTAATTAATCTTTTTCTGTGTCACCTCTGTGTCCGTTCTAGATGTTTGTGGTTATGTCTAATTTAGTCTGGCCTGGGTATATAAGTCTGGGTCTTTGTGTTATTTGTTGTCCAGGCATCTTCTGGGGAGATCTCCTGAGTCCCTAGTGCAAGGGCGTAACTTTAGGTCTAACATTGGGGGGGTTATGCTCTCTACCTATTTATCGAATAAATAACTTTTTTTTATGATTCAGGATATTTTAGGGTTAAAATATATTGTAATGCTTTTACTGTGATTTACTGTGATTTACTTAACTTTCCTGTTTTCTCTGTATTTATTCTGCTCCTTTTTTGTTCCACATAGGTTCAACAAGTAAGAAAAAAACTCACTATTTTTCTGCATTTTTTCAGCCATAACACATATTTTACATTTTTAAGATTTATTATATAACATACCTCAATTTCACAATTTTCAAAGAGTGTGTATTTACCTGGTTCACTACAGTTTAACTAGGAAAAATTACAACAAATGATTCAAATACAGCCATAATATGACAAGAGCAGAGTAAAACCCTGCATCATACCTGTCAAGTTTTGGATTTAAAAATAAGGGAAATTTTCTGCCGGGTACGCCGAGCCATCCCACTAGCCCAGGGATCTGCAACCTTTATGATCAAAAGAGCCATTTCTGCCCCTTTGTTCACTAAATTAAACGTTTCCGGAGCCACAATACCTGCTACAACTGGGATTCTCAACTGGTGGCCCACAGACCACTTTAAGTTTGTTAGAGGACAATTTTCTGACCTGTAGTTTTCTGGCCATTGTAAAGCTGAAAATATCTAACGATTTGTTGATATTTTTACATTTTAAGACTAAAAAAGACCAGATTATCATAAAGAAGGAAAAATAATGTGATCTTTCCCAATTAAAAAATAAAATAATGAACTATGCAGGTCTAGGTAAATTATTTTAATTGTGGAAAAATTAAATATCCTACTTCGAATAAATAAAGTTAACTTATGTTTTACTCCTTCTATTAGTTCTAGTATTCACACATTTGCAAAGGAAATGACAGGAAAAACTGCTAAAACTAGCCCTTTTTGTTGTTATAAGAACAAATACCGCGACCATCATCCCAGTCCCAAAGAGCTCCACAGTGACTGGTCTGAATGACTATAGACCGGTGGCCCTCACCCCGATAGTCGCTAAATGTTTTGAGAAACTGGTCATGTCCCACATCAAGGCAACCGTCAACATCAATGAGGACCCTCATCAATACGCATACCGTGAGAACCGATCAACAGAGGACGCCATTTCTTCCGTGGTCCACACTGCTCTCACCCACCTGGATCAGAAGGACTCATACGTGCGTCTGCTCTTTGTGGACTTCACATCTGCCTTCAACACCATGATCCCCCAAACTCTGATAGACAAACTATCTACACTTGGACTAAGCCCCTCTATTTGTAACTGGGTACTAGACTTCTTAACAGACAGACCACAGTCCGTGAAGATCCACAACTTCTCCTCCTCCACCATAACCCTCAGCACTGGCTCTCCTCAGGGATGTGTGCTGAGCCCCCTTCTGTTCACTCTGCTCACATATGATTGTACAGCCACACTTCCAGGCTGTCATATTGTTAAGTTTGCAGATGATACAGCGGTGGTGGGATGCATCACAAACAATGATGAGTCCAGCTACAGACAGGAGGTGGAACACCTGGAGAGCTGGTGCAAAGAGAATAATCTTCACATGAATGTGAAGAAGACAAAGGAGATGATTGTGGACTTCAGAAGGAACAAACACACCCATGCCCCACTGAAAATAGGTGGGTCTGCAGTGGAAGTGGTCTCCAGCTACAAATACTTGGGTGTACACATGAATGATAACCTCAGCTGGAGCAACAACACCACCAGCCTGATCAAGAAAGGTCATCAGAGACTCTACTTCCTCAGACGGCTGAGACGTGCTGGTCTGAGCAGCCCAGTTCTCACCTCGTTCTACAGGTGTGCAGTGGAGAGCGTCCTGTGCTCCAGCATCAACGTGTGGCATGGAGGCTGCACAGTTGAAGAGAGGAAAGCTCTGCAGAGAGTGGTGAAGGCTGCACAGAAGTCTGTTGGAGTCAGTCTCCCCACAATCACAGACATTTACACCTCCAGATGCAGGAAAAGAGCCACCTGCATCATGAAAGACCTCACTCATCCAGCACACTCACTCTTTGCCCCACTCCCCTCAGGACGGAGGTTGAGGAGCATCAAGTGTAGAACCACTAGACTGAGGAACAGCTTCTACCCTGAGGCTGTTAGACTCATGAATAAATAAAAATAAAATAAAAAATAAACACTGCAAAATATCACATCATACTGATGCTGATCTGTTTTCTTGTTGCTGTGTTCATCTGTGTTCATCTGTGACCATCTGCTCATACAAACTCATGTTCGTGCTGCTGTTTATTTCAACTATATTAGGCTTAGTGTATTACTAGTTGATGTTTTTCTTAGTTAGTTCTAGATGTTATTACTGTTTTTCTCTTTCATTTGTTGTTGGATGTAACTGGGACCCCGTGTACATAATCTCGTTTTCATCACATGTACCACATGCGGTGCAAATGACAATAAAGACTCTCTGACTCTGACTCTGAAATAAAATTCAGTTTAAAGTTAGTTTTGATCAAAGCTTGGAAGAGCCACTGCTGAGGGACCAAAGAGCCGCATGTGGCTCCAGAGCCGCAGGTTGCAGACCCCTGCACTAGCCCAACCAAAGTCCAGGACCCCTTACATTTTAAGACAGGTTTACAAGAAATCTAAAATAACTACCTATCAGCCTCTTTCAAACCAGTTATGTGATCACAATCTGATAGGCCTACCTTTGTGCTTGACAGATTTTTCATGCTGACGGACATCGTTCCTTCCCCCATGAGAGACACTAAAGTCGCAGTTACAAATCTTAAAAAACGCGTAATTGTGCCCCACCCTACTCTTCTTTAGGAAAGTAAATTCGCTGTCCCATTTTTCAAGATATTTACACGAAGTCAACTTTTTTGGCAGGGACGCCTTCTCTCTCGTTCCATTCATCCATCTCTGTGTTTTTCCGTGTTTGTTCCCGCTGCCAGCCCTAACATCGCGAGAACTGCCACCGAGGCTACTGCAGGGGGCAGTTCTCGCGAGGCTAGTGACAGAGGCACTGGAATGTTTATTTTTTATTTTTTATAATATTATAATACGGGACTGTTCACTTGCAGGCAGTTTCAAGGCGATTACCATAACACCCCCAAAACAGCCAAAAGGCGCACTTTGTTTTCTTTCAAACACCGTTTGAATTTTTCTGATAGCCCAAACCGTTGCAGAGTTACGGTAAGGCAAAGTTAGCTTGTGGAAAACTGCTGCTGGAGGGGGGAGGAGGAGGGGGGAGGCTGAGAACCAAATGGCAGCTTTTACGCAGAGAGAGAAAGCAGTCTCACCTGCTGAAACGCGCTCCTCCTCCGCGCGCACCTCCAGTTAATCCGGGAGCTTGAAATGATGCCATTTTATGGGGGGGTTATATTGACTGGATCCAATTATTGAGGGGGTTACATCCCCCCCATCCCCCGTGTAAATTACGCCTATGCCCTAGTGTTTCTTGGTGTTGCTGTATGCTTCTGTAGCTGAATAAGTTTTGCTGCCACGACAGTTCCTTTATTTTGAATCAGTAAAGTGTTTCTTATTTTACCACCTGGTTTCCGAGTCCTGCCTGCACTACTGGGTTCTGCTCTAAATCCACCGCTTATGACAAAGATGAAGGACATTTGAGGCATTGTGAACACTACTCCATTAGTATGAGGCTAAAAGCAACGACAACCAACTGAGAACCTTTGAGGAGAGGGCAAATAAGCTGCCTGTTCTGTTTCAGTCCGGTATTTTGCGTCAAACATCAAACGCAGTCATGACTGAAAGTCATTGAGCATGCATCAGGGCAGTCATTGTTGATTGCCAACGTACATTTTCTTAGCTCATTTAACATTTCCCCCCATCTTTTTATTCCATTAAAGTTGAATGATGTTGACATTGTTCAGTCGTCTTTGTCAGAAACCATCGGTGCCACATTTGAGAAAAGGAAAATGATGCAGATCCGCTGCATTCATGCTATCCTCTTTGGGTCACAGCAACAAACAAATGCTTTATCTCAAGAGCACAGCTAATTGCATTTGTTATTATGCAGCACATAGCTGAAACCTTACAAAAATAATGTACAGTGGTGCTTGAAAGTTTGTGAAGCCTTTATAATTGTCTATATTTCTGCATAAATATGACCTAAAACATCATCAGATTTTTACACAAGTCCTAAAAGTTAAACAAATTAGACAAAAACATTATACTTGGTCCAATAATTCTCAGTCGGGTCATCTGGACAGTTTCTTTTTTTTAATAGAAACGTTTCGCCTTCTATCTGGAGGGCTTCATCAGTCAAGGGAGTTCCAGCAAACTGTTTCCCCACCAAGCAGTAAACGCCTTAAGTGGACCAACCAGTTTGCTGGAGCTAAGATGGTTTCTGGGGGCTTTCCTGTCCCTCGTCGCCTCCTCCCAGGAGAATAAAAATGAAACTGTCCAGATGACCCGACTGAGAATTATTGGATTTGGTACCTGGATGATTGAGCATGAACTTTGTTGCCTTGAACACTTTGGCTGTGGCTGCCTGCCTGGGAGGAGTCGACGTTGAGATCACAGAATTGTTTTATGTTGGAACTGTCGAGTAATTCACTGCAGACGCACCAATACAGTAGTTGCATTAAAAAATAATTACACCCCTTTTAATGCAACATTTGTACACACCGGTACTGTGATTACTTTCGGCTGTTTTTATTTTACTTGCAGCACTTGCTGGCTCCTTTCTTTTTAAAATAGTTTGTTTTAGTTTAATTAAACTATCAGTAATGGAAATAAAGGATCTATCTCAGCTTCAATGAGCATGTCACATTCATAAATTATTTGGCTAGTTTGCTTTTACGCTTGAGATTTTTTATTTAAACTTGTTTGACTGGCTGTGCTCATTGTTGATCTCACTGACTAACTGTGAGGTGAATGTAATTTGTGAAGTATAATGTGAATCGGCGACAGAATCAAATCTAAAACTTGACATTTGTGCAGGATTTGCTGAAAACTGGAAAGTTGTAAATAACCGTGTAAGTGCTATTACAGTACATTGAATATTTATGACTTATATCATCAGAGTTTATTTGCTCATGATAAGTTATGAAAGTATGAATAGCAGGTGGCGCTGGAGATTTAGAGTACATTTAGTCTAATTTTAGTTCTTGAACCCGGTTAAAGACAAGAATGAATGACTTTGACTCCAGCTCTTTTCTTTAGAGACTAAAACTAATCAGAAAATGGGGATGTGTGGTGATGTGCTCATCAACGGGAGCCCTTTCTTTCTCTTATAATCAGTTCACTGCAGATGAGTGATTCTGAGCTAAGCAGCCTTTATTTTACTAAAAGAAGTTCAAATAGGGAAGATAAATGTAAAGACTGTTACTTTTATACCTTTATCATCAGCCAAAGAAGGCAAGTGCTAGTGTTTTTGCCTGTCTGTGTATGTGTTTGTCTGTACTGTTAGCAAAATATCCAAGAGCCAGCACCAGATGACTTTTATAAAGATTCTCAGGAAACAATCACTGGATCTATACTGTACAACTTATTAAATTTGGAGCATACCCATTTCAAGATGGCTGCTACAGCCAGCTGACCATATGAAAGACAAAGATGGCTACGACTCAGTCGGTTTTATGAACAATGAGCAAAACATTGATGTGGTAGTAGCTGAGCATAGTCTCTAACATACTTTGAGCATCTACAAATTGTGCATTTAAAAAAAACTTAAAGGACAACACCCACCATGACACTAACAATTCACCATATTGTACAATTACAGTAATTTATTATTAGGTCTATTTTCATTTTTGCATTTGGGCCAGGCGAGGGTTAAAAAACAAACAAAAAAACAACCCACTCCCGAATGAATCCGGAAACCTGGCCGAAGAGTCCCGAAGGGTCATGCCTTTTGTTACATGATCTCCACCCAGAAGGCAGAAGGTAGGTGAGTTTCCATGGAGGTTTATGAGAGAGAGTGCGTTAAAACTGCATATTTCCTGCATATTTCCTTGTGCATTTGTGTGTGGACCAGCGCTCTGATTTTATTTATTATTTATTTTATAACACCGCTGGGGACCTGTTGCTGCTCCTGTTGCTGGGGAGTGGTGGCACAGAGATTAGAGAAGATGGGCATGTGATCGGAAAGTCGCATGTTCAATTCCCCAGACTGACAACATCAAAATGTGGGTGGAAACGGTGAAACACCCACACCAGCCTCCACCCTCATTTGCCCCACTCTGGGCCCTTGAGCAAGGCGCTTAACCCCCACCATCTGCTCCCAAACCGGTCTCTCTTGAAAATGAGCCCTCATGACTCAATGTATAAATAAAGGGTAAATAAAATAAAAAACAATAGGCATCAACCCTGTTTGTCTGTTAGCAAAATATCTCATGATCTCCTGCACAGATCTTCATGAAACTCTCAGGAAGTAATTAGCCTATTGGGTGTACATCTACAACTGGTATATTTTATGTTGTCAGTCTGCACTATGAGGCTGAGGAGGGATTTATAATAAAGCGCTGTGATTTTGTGTTGGCAAATGCCTATCTTGTATTGGGTTCACTCCAAATGTTAACAAATAGATGACACGATTCGGTTCCGGTGGAGGACGCAGACCCAGAATGCAGGCGAAACAGGACTCAGAGACACAAATGTAAAAATAAATAATCACTTTAATAAACAAAACAAAAAGACTGACGTGGCAGTCACTTACAAGACGAGGGAATGATAAATGGTTCCACCAGACATCAGGGAGGAATGGATTGGATTTGATTTTATGACCCGGCGAGGAACAGATGAAATGAGAGGGCTTTTATACACTGAGGGATAGTGAGTAAAACTCAGAGCACCTTGGCAGGCGGCAGGTGAAAGTGATTAGCTATGGACAACAGGTGAAAATGATTAGCGATGAGGCATGAACTGAGGAGTGAGCAAAAACAGAAAAAACATGACAGGCGCAGAGCCTGACAGGCGCAGATCATGACAGAACCCCCCCCTCAAGGGTGGCACCCGACACCCCCAAGAAGGACCCCCCAAAAGAACAAGGGCGGGTGGAGGGAGGCAACCGGCAGGACGGCGGGCCAACACCGGCCAGATCCGGGGGACGCCCAGGAGGACGCCCATCACCACCAGCCAGATCCGGGGGACGCCCAGGAGGACGCCCATCACCACCAGCCAGATCCGGGGGACGCCCAGGAGGACGCCCATCACCACCAGCCAGATCCGGGGGTTGACCTGGAGGCCGCCCATCGCCATCAGCTGGTTCAGGAGGTCGTCCATCGAGCGGCGATGCGTTAGGCGGGTGACCGGAGTAACGCCCAGCAACGGCCGGAACACCTTCGTCGGCCGGAACACCTTCGTCGGCCGGAACACCTTCGTCGGCCGGAACACCTTCGTCGGCCGGAACACCATCGTCGGCCGGAACACCATCGTCGGCCGGAACACCATCGTCGGCCGGAACACCATCGTCGGCCGGAACACCATCGTCGGCCGGAACACCATCGTCGGCCGGAACACCATCGTCGGCCGGAAACAAGATCCCGACAGTAGGGACTTGGTCGGCCGGTCCCGAGTCGTCGTCTGCGTTGTCGGGACCCCCGTCATCGAGATCCTCGTCGTGGGGACCCTCGTGGACGTCGAACGGCGAGACGTCTTCAAGACCCTCGTCGTCAGGATCCTCGAGACCCCCGTCTTTGTGAGGACCCTCGGCTGAGACGTCGTCGTCTGGACCCTCGTCGTCGGGCTCCTCCGAGACGTCGTCGTCTGGACCCTCGTCGTTGGGCTCCTCCGAGACGTCATCCGGACCCTCTGAGACGTCGTCGGGCGCCTCCGAGACGTCATCCGGACCCTCTGAGACGTCGTCGGGCGCCGTCGAGGCCGCAGGCGAGGAGACCACCGTCGAGTCTGCAGGCGAAGAGACGGCGTCTGGACCCTCGGCGTCTGGACCCTCTGAGAAGACGAGACCTGCAGCAGCCGAAGCGTCGAGGTCTGCAGCAGCCGAAGCGTCGAGGTCTGCAGCAGCCGAAGCGTCGAGGTCTGCAGCAGCCGAAGCGTCGAGGTCTGCAGCAGCCGAAGCGTCGAGGTCTGCAGCAGCCAGTTCAGAGTCCTTTGCGGCTGGTTGCTGATCTCCAGCGGCAGAGAGGACCTCAGCACCCAGGATCACATCTGGACCAGTTTCTGTGGAGACAATGAGAAATACTGCATCCGATGGACCGGGTGCAAGACCCAGCCTTGGTGCAGGAACCAGTCTGGGTGCTGGGACCGGGACCAGTCTGGGTGCTGGGACCGGGACCAGTCTGGGTGCTGGGACCGGGACCAGTCTGGGTGCTGGGACCGGGACCAGTCTGGGTGCTGGGACCGGGACCAGTCTGGGTGCTGGGACAGGGACCAGTCTGGGTGCTGGGACAGGGACCAGTCTGGGTGCTGGGACAGGGACCAGTCTGGGTGCTGCTGGACCTGAGCTGGGAGGTGCATCAGGCTGAGAAGCTGCTACTGGGCTCAGATATTCAGCTGTGGGTGGATGGGTGGGAGCTGCAGCTGTCTGTGAGTTCTGACGTTCAGCAGCTGTGGGACGTTCAGCTGCTGTGGGACGGCTCAGAAGAGGACTTGATGAAGACGAGTTGTGATCAGCAGGAGGTGAGTTAGGAGGTGGACCAGGCTGAACGCGAGCGAGCAGTGAGCGTAACACACAGCTCTCCTCCCAAGCCTGCTCGAACAGTTGCCACGCCCCCAGCGAGTCGTCTTTGTTATCAGCTCCAGTATATGAGGAAATGATTCCTTCGGCGGCGATTAATCTCTCCCACAAAACACTGGAGCTGCAGACTTCCAGGCTCCCAGCAACAGGAGCGTATGGGCGAGCAACCTCCTCCTTCTGCCCCAGTCTCGCCTCAGTCCTGTCAGAACCGCTGTCAGTGCATGGGCTGACACATGCCCCCCCCCAAGAAAATTTCCCCGGCTTTTCTGACAGCCGGCGTGGAGAGTTTGACGGTGGGCGGGGCTGGAACCCGGAAATGTCCGCACGTTCTGTCCAGCGGTGACGTGGACTGTGAGCCGATACCGGGTCCATCCAAAACCCATTTGGGTCCTCGTCCTCCTCCTCGTCCGAGTCAGACCACATCGACCCGAGTGTTGGAACGGAGGGGGGAGACAGCCAAAAAGCTGCGCGGCCGCCTCCGTGCTTCCGCTCTTCCTCCTCGACCAGAAGCGGGGATGAGAGAACCTCCGTCTCCGAGCTGTGGTTCCCCCAGCCGTTCTCCGCACAAACCCCGTACATGTGGATCACGGTCAGCCCGTCCAGTCCTGGGGCCGCGTCCGTCAGACGCTGAGCCGGTTTGCTGTTTCGCCTGTGGGTCCTGCGATTACGTGATGGCCGGGTCATACTGACAGGATTCGGTTCCGGTGGAGGACGCAGACCCAGAATGCAGGCGAAACAGGACTCAGAGACACAAATGTAAAAATAAATAATCACTTTAATAAACAAAACAAAAAGACTGACGTGGCAGTCACTTACAAGACGAGGGAATGATAAATGGTTCCACCAGACATCAGGGAGGAATGGATTGGATTTGATTTTATGACCCGGCGAGGAACAGATGAAATGAGAGGGCTTTTATACACTGAGGGATAGTGAGTAAAACTCAGAGCACCTTGGCAGGCGGCAGGTGAAAGTGATTAGCTATGGACAACAGGTGAAAATGATTAGCGATGAGGCATGAACTGAGGAGTGAGCAAAAACAGAAAAAACATGACAGGCGCAGAGCCTGACAGGCGCAGATCATGACAATAGAGGTTTCAATACTGTCCATCCAGTGGTGTAAACAATATTTAGCTAACAGACGTGTTTATGCAAACATTTATTGACAGTTTTGTGGGAAGGATCAGTGCAAAAAAAAACCTTAAAAAACAGTGTTGTGGATCACACTGAGTTTCAATAAGGCCAAAATGTTTGCACAATATATGTAAAGCACATAGGTACATGTATACCCTTTTTGTGTTAGCTGATCTCACTAAGCTGTATTGGCCATTTTAAATTCATCCAACCTTTATTTAGACAGGTTAGTCCCATTGAGCCTCAGGGACTCATTTACAAAGATGCCTGATTTTAACAGAGTGATGACAACAGAGTCATGACAACAGTGGATAACAATGACAACAATAGAGACAACCATTAAAGATGCGTACAATTTTTTTTAAACAAGTTAAAGTAAAATGGCAACCAAAAGAACAATCAAAAGGAAATGTAACAACAAAACAACAATAAAACAGCTAGATTATAAGGCGGTGTAGAAAACTAAAAACAGGAACATGTCTACATTGTTTTTTCCCATGAACTTAGAAGTTTAAAGCCACTAAGAAAGGTCAAGGTCGAGAGCTTCAGATCTTTTTGCAAGATATTCCAGGAAACAGGAGTGGAGTGGGAGAAGGCCCTTTCGCCTAGTTCAATTTAACGAAACTCTCAGGAAATTTTCATCTGCTGTTTTTCTACAACTGATCATCGTTTTGAGTCATTCCAGATCAATATGGGAGCCACAGCTAATTTAAAATTATCCAACCCAAATACTAGAACTTAGACAATTTTACAGAAAAGGGGCTAAAATTTGACATGGTAGTAGCAGAGAGCAATTAAGTTTGCAACATTATGTTCCAGGTTTGACCAAAACAAATACAACTCAGTCATATTTCAACACAAGACACTTTTAGCTTGAAATTCTGTCAAGCAAGGCAGCGGGTGATATGCATTCCTTGTAATGGAAGTTAGCCCTGAATTAAACTAATTTAGAGGTTACTTCTTCCTGGTAAACTGTGAAAGCTGAAACTCTGAGAGCCTCATGCTATTCTTTCAGTGAAATTATGATTTCACAAATGTTAATGTTTCAGTAACGTTAAGGATAAAAATATTTATCTAGCTGCAGTACCCACCTACAGATTTGTGTTTTTACTTGATTTTCTCTTTACACAAATGGGCTTCCAGGTTGGAGCTGATGAAATCTATTTATCAAGCCAGTCTGTCCAGTTTATCACTTTCACTTCCAGAAGTTTTTGCCCTTTCGAGCAAATTTTTTTTGCGTTATTAAAAAAACAAACCTATGAGAAAAAGCAATGGAACAAATCTAAACTCAACAATGAAAGCCTATTTCTATACAAGTCAAGGAACAATGTGCATTAGATTTTGAGTGTACAGTAGTTATACAGTTTTGCTCATTTGTGCACTTTTAAAAAGATTATACATCACTGGTGCACTAAAGGGTCTTCTTTATAGGCCGATACAGTCCAGTCTTTAAATATGTACAGATTCATGCAGTTTTTGAGTTCAGGGTGTTGGTTGTTTAACTAACTAGAACTAAGTGCCATTCTTCAAAATTCATAAATGGGAAACAAAGATAAAGTGATTTGGAGGAAGATATGACTAAATTAAAACGGTCATTTAAAGAACTTTAAAAGAGAATGTTCAGATTAGAGAATAAGAATGTTAAGGGCCAATAATATCTTGCCTGATGTAGATAGACCTTTGAACCACTTCCTTATGAAGAACTAGAGCGACGAGCTAACAGCTGGACCAACTCCAAACTCAAAAAATTCACAACAGTACACTATTTTGTAAAGCTTATCATCAGTTTTATATTACATGGATATTTAGGAAGAAACGTTATGACGTTTGAAGCATTATGAATGTTCCAGGCTGCTTTAAAAGTGCAGCAGTTAGCTCCTGCTGCTGGCAAGTAATCATAAAGTTCTACATAAACCTGTATAATGTGAAAATCACACAGATGTAGATGTTTGTACAGCAGTATTTTCATGAATTACTATGACATTTTTAGGCTACAGTGATCACTATCCATTTTGGTTTTAGTCTGGCTCAGACTAGCTGTTAGCTCATCAGTTCAGTCAGAATAAAACTTGATTGTTCCAAAATGAGCCTGTTCAAAAATATTGATTGTTCATAACCATTCCACAAAACTCCAATTCCAAGTGAACTATCACTTTCAGTTCAATCAGTGATACAGGAAGTGTTGAAAGTTTTTTTTTTTTTTTTTTTGCTTTGACTTAACTTCAGACACATTCCAAATGTGTCCTTCCTGTGTTATGCTTGTGAAGATTCTCAGTCATCCAGGACATGATAAATTCAAAAAATGTTCAATACAAAAACAACTGGACTTTGTACCAGAAGACGTTTCACTCTTCATCCAAGGCGCTTTCTCAGTTCAAAGAGCAGAGAGTGTCGGGTTCAGGTTTTAAAGGCTCACATAAGATACACACATACCTATGTAGATTGACAAATCACACATCACACCTTAACTGTAGGGGTTTCTTAGGGCCGTAAGCCCCTAGTATACTCCCACTTACGTTCACGCGTATGTACGTGCGTACTGTACGCAGAGGGTTCAGACATCATACTCGAGTATCCACTCTGAGCAACTGCAGCGCAACTCCACAGACAAGGAGCGTTTACCTACGGGACAAATTCAGGTCGCTGATTGGTCATTTGCTGACACGCCTACTGCATTGATTGACAGGTAGGGGAAAAAAAAGGCGAGAGCTGGCACTGGCAGCTCCAGCCGCAGCAGTGTTCTGTGTTTATATGTTGTTAATAAAAAGTTCTAAAAAAAATAATAAAAAAACAGGGAGCGCAGAACCTCCCACAGCCACACTGGACCTGAGTTTAATTCGCTCGAGACAAATTTGTTAATTTCTCATCATTTCAGTCATGGAGACAACGGAGGAGGAAGTGATCACTTGCCTTTTGGCAAAAAACAAACAAAAGAAAAGGCCAGATCAGGGACGAAGAAGGGGAATTTAATACATTTGTGTCACATGCAAAACAGTCCGGCGCCAGGCAGTTTATTGTGCGACACCGCATTTGCATACGCGGTTGTAAAATTTTAACTTTGCGCATACCCTGTGGGGGTACGCTTGTACCTCTGTGTAGTACGTGCGTACCACTGCGTATGGACGTACGCGGGAGTATACTGGGCTCTTAAGTCTAATTCACAGAACCCCTACTGTTAAGGTGTGAGCCTTCAAAACCTGAACCCCACTCTCTCTGCTCTTTGAACTGAGAAAGCTCCTCGCATGAAGAGCGAAATGTCTACTGTTACAAATAAAGTCCAGTTATTTTTGTATTGAACGTTTTTTGAAGTCCTTCCTGTGTTGCACTTAATTTTAAAGAAAGACATTCACATGAGTGAGGAAGGTGGTGGACAACATTTTGATTCATAGTCTTTTCTAATCAGTGAGGCAAAGGTTCAAAACAAGGGGCAGGAAATGTGTTTCTAAAGAAGAGTAGTTCATCAGAGGAGGACATCTTGATCTCTAAACCTCTTTGTCTCTCTCTGTTTCTCTCAGTCTCACCAAGTTCCCCTGCTATGTTAGCACCTTGGTCAGGACAAATTAAAGTAAATTGTAGTGGACAGTCATTGTCATAATATGTCCTATGGTGTCAGGACATTTTACACGGTGCACAACATGAGCAGTGTAAACAGATGTACCAACCCTTTTCACTCAACAATATACGAGTGGACTCAGGGCGGACTTGCCTGATGGGTGCCCTAGGAGAACAACTCCTCCTGCAAACCACCACCCACCCCGTGAGCCGGCATCATCCAACACCCCACCCTGAGGTGCATGGACACGCTTTGCCATGACATATCATTTAGATTAACATGTATCATCACAAAGTTTATTTGAATATATTATCCAAACACTTGGAATTGAAGAAACTAGAATAATACTATAAACATACAGAGTAAGACACATAAATACTGTACAGTATACCACAAATTTAAAGGTATACAATGTAAATACAAAAAAATAAATACTGCAGAAATAATAAACAATAACAATAATAAAAATATAAAGAAATACTGCTGTTAAAATAAGGCATTTCTAAATTGCCCCCAACAGAACACAAGAAAATCTGTGCACAACAATTGCTGTTTAATCAAGACACGCACGTCACTTCACAACTGTCAAGGAAGGTTCGAACCTTTTCTGAATAAGACAACTGAACGTCAAGAAACACAAATTAAGTTGCACAACTGTCATGTAAAGTCTTACCCTTCTTTAAAAAAGTGTATCTTCTTTTCAAACAAGAAACACAAATTAAATTGCACAACAGCCGCCAACTAAATATTGACACTTCTTGATCTCCGTGATGCAAAGGCATCAATAATGTCATCATGAAATCTGCTCAGCAGCTGTATGGTTGATACTGACATATCAAACACCAACAACTAAGATAAAACAAACATGCCAACATATATATCCAATTTGTGAAATACATGTATTCAGAACAGAAGACAAATCAACATCACTTCCAGTTAATGACTATTTAACACGGTCCAAGCTACATCACAAGATAATTGCCTTTAGTAATTATTGTAGCCTAATATTTTCCATGAAGTAGTTTTTTTTTTTAGTATTGCAGTTTTCAAAACTGTAAAATTTTCAGCTGAAAATCAAATATGTCACCCTAAGCAGCTAAACTAATTACAGTACCTATCTTGCAACAGGCTAAATACATAACATAACACCTCATGCGCCAAGAGATGACACAGCTGCATAGGTTTATCTTTTATTGGTTTCTCCTCTTCTTTTCCCTTTTTCCTAAATGGGGCACCTGATTTATTTGACCTTTTCTTGTCCATCTTCCATGAGTGTAAATGGCACTCCCCCAACATGAGTCAACACAACTTGGACCTAAACTGATTCACCTTCCTTGGTGTGCAGAGATTGTACAATTTTTTTCAGCGATTTCACACAGACAATTTGTGAACTATTGGCTATGTATTTACAATATTATGAATAAAATGTGCTTTGTTTGGGCACAATCAATGGTATGATTTACTTAGTGATTAGACACATCCTTGGCCCAGCAAAGGAGACGAGAGAACCCCCCTCTCCTCCTTTCACAACCTGTGTCAGACTTCAGCAGAAGCTTCATGCCCTGCACCTGGCGGAGGGTGCCCACTCCCTTCAAGTGGGCGATAGGAAGCCAATATTTAGGCTAGACAAGCTATATGAAATAATATGTTTTGTTTTTTGAGGGGGAGGGTGGGGCCAGGTACTTGCGCCACCCTTGATGAGATGCTGCCCTTGGCAGCTGCCTATATCGCCCATACCAGAAACCATCACTGAGTGAGCTAACATGTTGGATAAATAAAGGTTGAATGAATGAATGAATGTGCTGCTGTGTTTGATGAGATAAGTTTATGTAAGTTATTAGTTTAACCACCAAGTACTGAAAAAGGCAAAAATGAGCCAGCTGGTCTGGTATTAACTAGAAACAGAAGATTTGTAAATCTTGATTTCAGGAAAAAAAGTTTTGCTTATACAGTATGTACAAAAAGAATATACATGAAACTGTTTCTTTCAGTTTTAGCCTCACCTTATCTTGGGCTTAATTGCTCCTCTGGTTCACTCCCGCATTATTAATGCAATCATTGCTACATGTGACCTTCACCATGAACATATTGAAGCTTGACCCTCAAAACTCTGTGCTAAAGAGCAGAGAGATGATGGCACCAGATGAGATTTTTACCCTCACAAAATGTAGAGCTCATCCATGTTCTGCATCTATGTGGGTATTTTCTCAGTATTTATATTGATGTTTTTTTTGCGCTTTCTTCCTCTGTACGGTAACCATGTTGTACTATTTTTAGGTAAGTCAAGAGAATTACTCTGAATGATTGTTGCTTTGTTCATAAAAAATAAAAATAAAGGGTCCCAAACTATAAGTGAAGCATATTTTATATATATATAAAAAAAGACTGTTTTGAAAGTTAATGGTTTCAGTAAAAAGATTAATGTGTGTGAAATAGGAGTTTACTCCTTACTGGACTGATAAGCTAACAGGTAGTTTGAATGGGGCAAAGAACTAAATGGATTTCTGCTGTTTTATTGCAGCTCTCATAAAAAAATAAAATAAAATAAAAAAGCATTTACCGGTATGAGAACACCATTTATAAACCTTTATACCATCTTCAGTTTTGATTTGCACATCATCCATCCATCCATTGTCTTCCGCTTATCCGGGGTCGGGTCGCGGGGATAGCAGCCTAAGTAGGGAGGCCCAGACTTCCCTCTCCCCAGCCACTTGGAGCAGCTTCTCTGGGGGAATCCCAAGGCGTTCCCAGGCCAGCCGAGAGACATAGTCCCTCCAGCGTGTCCTGGGTGCGGAGAAAACTAATTTCAGCCGCTTGTATCCGAGATCTCGTTCTTTCAGTCACAACCCAAAGCTCATGACCATAGATGAGGGTGGGAACGTAGATCGATAGGTAAATTGAGAGCTTTGCTTTTTGATGTAGCTCTCTCTTCACCACGACAGACCGGTACAACGCCCGCTTCACTGCGGACGCTGCACCTATCCGCCTATCGATCTCACGCTCCAGTTTTCCCTCATTCGTGAACAAGACCCAGAGATACTTAAACTCCTCCACTTGGGGCAGGACCTCCTCCCCGACCTGGAGAGGGCACACTACCCTTTTCCGGCTCAAGACCATGGCCTCGGATTTGGAGGAACTGATCCTCATCCCGGCCGTACCAGACTCGGCTGCAAACCGCTCCAGTGAAAACTGTAGATCACAACCTGATGAAGCCAATAGGACCACATCATCTGCAAAAAACAGAGATGTGATTCTAAGGCCACCAAAACGGATCCTCTCAACACCTTGGCTGCGCCTAGAAATTCTGTCCATAAAAGTTATGAACAGAATCTGTGACAAAGGGCAACCTTGGCGGAGTCCAACTCTCACTGGAAACGAGCCTGACTTACTGCCGGCAATGCGGACCAAGCTCTGACACCGGTCATACAGGGACCTAACAGCCCATATCAATGGGCCTGGTACCCCATACTCCCGGAGTACCCCCCACAGAACCCCCCGAGGGACGCGGTCGAATGCCTTCTCCAAGTCCACAAAGCACATGTAAACTGGTTGGGCAAACTCCCACGCACCCTCCAGGACCCTGCTGAGGGTGTAGAGCTGGTCCAGTGTTCCACGACCAGGACGAAAACCACATTGCTCCTCCTGAATCCGAGGTTCGACTATCCGACGGACCCTCCTCTCCAGAACCCCTGAATAGACCTTACCAGGGAGGCTTAAGAGTGTGATCCCCCTATAGTTGGAACACACCCTACGGTCCCCCTTTTTGAATAGGGGAACCACCACCCCAGTCTGCCAATCCAAGGGAACTGCCCCCGATGTCCACGCGATATTGCAGAGTCGCGCGTAAGCCAACACAACCCCACAACATCCAGAGCCCTAAGGAACTCAGGGCGAATCTCATCCACCCCTGGAGCCCTGCCACCGCGGAGCTTTTTAACCACCTCGGTGACCTCAGCACCAGAGATTGGAGAGCCCGACCCAAAGTCCCCAGGCTCCGCTTCCTCAGTGGAAGACGTGCCAGTAGGATTGAGGAGGTATTTGAAGTATTCCGCCCACTGGCTCACAACATCCCAAGTTGAGGTCAACAGCACGCCACCACCACTATAAATGGTGTTGGTCGCGTACCGCTTTTCCCCCTGAGACGCCGGATGGTGGACCAGAATTGCCTCGAAGCCGTACGGAAGTCATTCTCCATGGCCTCTCCGAACTCCTCCCACGCCCGAGTTTTTGCCTCAGCAACCACCCGAGCCGCATGCGGTTTGGACTAGGGCTGGGCGATATATCAATATTTTTAAAATATCGAGATTTTTTCTAAAGAGATAAGACGAGACTATATCGTTTATATCGAGAATCCTCCTGCTGTCTGTTTTCTCCCACTCGCCCCCCTCTTTCTCCTTCACTGAACACAGACCCAGCCTCTCCTTCCTGCCTGCAGGAGGGCGGAGCCGCGGAGACTTTCAGCACAAGTAAACACGGCAGATATGACGAGAGCCGCTAGCTGCTGAGGGGGAAAAAACAATGTTTTTTCTGAGCTAGTTTGGATTTAAATTGTCAGATGAGGGCAGAAAAAATATTTTTGTAGATGATGCTGATAATAATCCCGAAGAAAGGTCGGAACTACGAATCTTTTTCACCATTTAAACAGCGGAGTGGAGCATGAACCATGAAACGGCAAAACCGAGTGTTTTTACAGCCTGCTGCTTCCTTAAAACAAACCACGGGTCCAAGCTCATTTAGTCGTGCGTGCACCACAGAGCTTTATGAGAGGAGCAGAGAGAGGTGGAGACATTAATAAATCAGCAGTTTATCATATCGCTAACAAGCGGCTAACAAGATGGCTAACGCTTTAGCCGTCTTCTTCCACAGCTGAGACACTGCGGTAAAGTGAGCCTGACCGTGTCTTTAGCGATATGAAAAACTGCTGATTTAATAATGTCTCCGCCTCTCCGTTCACGTTTCTGAGTGGAGGCTCACACTGCAGTTCACAAACACACTGACTAACGTGAAAGCACCTTTCTATCTTATCAAGACACTCAAAGCTCTTTAAAACACAATCTGTGTCCTCATTTACCCATTCATACAGCACTCTACTAGATCTGTACAAGTATTAATCAGTACTTTATCACATTCATACACTGATGGGACACACATCAGAGGTAATGAGGGGTTCAGTGTTGCCCACTGCCCAGGAACACTTCAACATGTGACTGCTGGTGGAATTGAACTCCCAGCTCTCCCATTGGAGGAGACTGCTCTAGCCTCTCAGCCACAGCTGCCCTCAGCTGAAGAGGATTATTATTTAATATGTGTAAATAAATGTCTAAAAAATAAAGTAAAAATAGTTAATTTTTTAGACATTTATTTTGTAGAGTTACAGCTGTTTGTTAATAAATGTTGCTGTGTGACAACTGGGACAAAGCTTTGACTCAGAAATATATTTTTGGTATTCTTTTATGGAAAGAAAATTATATCGAGATATATATTGTATATTGCGATATATCACAACAATATCGAGATATGAATTTTTGTCCATATCACCCAGCCCTAGTTTGGACTGCCGGTACCTATCAGCTGCTTCCGGGGTCCCACAGGCCAAAAAGGCCCAATAGGACTCCTTCTTCAGCATGACAGCATCCCTCACCGCCGGTGTCCACCACCGGGTTCGAGGGTTGCCACCACGACAGGCACCAACAACCTTGCGGCCACAACTCTGATAAGCTGCCTCGACAATAGAGGCGCGGAACATGGCCCACTCGGACTCAATGTCCCCCGCCTCCCTCGGAACGTGTTCAAAGCTCTCCCGGAGGTGGGAGTTAAAGCTCCGTCTTACGGGAGACTCTGCCAGACGTTCCCAGCAGACCCTCACAATACGTTTGGGTCTGCCAGGTCTGACCGGCATCCTCCCCCACCATCGGAGCCAACTCACCACCAGGTAGTGGTCAGTTGACAGCTCCGCCCCTCTCTTCACCCGAGTGTCCAAGACATGCGGCCGCAGATCAGATGAGACGACAACAAAGTCGATCATCGAACTGCGACCTAGGGTGTCCTGGTGCCAAGAGCACATATGGACACCCTTATGCTTGAACATGGTGTTCGTTATGGACAATCCATGACGAGCACAGAAGTCCAATAACAGAACACCACTCGGGTTCAGATCAGGGGGGCCGTTCCTCCCAACCACACCCCTCCAGGTCTCACTGTCATTGCCCACGTGAGCGTTGAAGTCCCCCAGTAGAACAAGGGAGTCCCCAGGAGGTGCACTCTCCAATACCCCCTCCAAGGACTCCAAAAAGGGTGGGTAATCTGAGCTGCCGTTTGGCGCATAGGCACAAACAACAGTCAGAGCCCGTCCCCCCACACGTAGGCGAAGGGAGGCTACCCTCTCGTTCACCGGGGTGAACCCCAACGTACAGGCACCAAGATGGGGGGCAACAAGTATGCCCACTCCTGCTCGGCGCCTCTCACCAGGGGCAACTCCAGAGTGGAAGAGTGTCCAACCCCTCTCAAGGAAACTGGTTCCAGAGCCAGAGCCATGCGTTGAGGTGAGTCCGACTATTTCTAGCCGGAACCTCTCAACCTCACACACTAGCTCAGGCTCCTTCCCCACCAGAGAGGTGACATTCCATGTCCCAATGGCCAGCTTCTGTAGCCGAGGATCAGACTGCCAGGGTCCCCGCCCTCGGCCACCACCCATCCCACATTGCACCCAACCCCTTTGGCCCCTCCCACAGGTGGTGAGCCCACCACCTTTTCCCACGTTTGCACAGTTATTAAAATTTTCATTGGTTGTTTGCAAACACAGATAGTTGCAGAAGCTAGTAGCTAGCAGTCTGTGAAAGAACATTATATTTCTATTAGAAGAATCGTCTAACATGAAATTAATAGCAGTGTAAAAGTTTCTAAAACAGCATTTTAAAGAACTGCTTCCAAAATTTAGCGAGTGAAGTTGTTTCAGGAAGCGACTCCAAGTTGTAGCAGGACTTGACTTTGGTCTATAATTTGCTTCAACCAGACACTAGCTCATCAATTGGACCAAAGTGAAACTCAGATTTCGCCAAGCTGAAGCCATTTGTGGAGCATTGAGTATTTTAGACATCATAACTAAACAAAAGACTTAAATAACAGCTGGCGAGAAATACAGTATACTGTAGTATCTAGAGTCAGGATCTTTCTTGAGACAGATTTACTTCTAAAAATAAATGCTTCATTATCTTCATGGCAATGATAGAACACAAAAATACAATTAAACAATCACTGATTTTGCAAATGAACACATTTCTATAATTTTGGTAGACAGTCGGATTCTACACATTACTTTACTGAAAGTTGTTCAATTAGCTCAACAGGTAAGATATTAATTGCTCATAACCATTCAACAGAACCACACTTGCAAACAACGAGACTATCCTTTTTAAGGACATAATGTATTCTATGTTGAATTAAAATCACTTTCCATCCCCTATTTTCACAAATTACTTTTCATTACTATTACCTAAACTTGTTACAGTCCATGAGTGCAAGGCTCTATTCAATCACTGATTTTTAAACAAGCTAGCTACTCTTACAAGCAGTAACTGAGAAATTTAGAGACATGGGAAGATAAACACAAACAGTTGATTGCAGATTAATCTACCCATCCATTTTCTTTACCGCATTTTCTTTTCAAGGTCTCAGTGGAGCTGGTGCCAATCTCCAGCAAGATCAGGTCACAAGGGTATCGTAGGACCACATGGTGAGAACTGAGACAAAAAACATACTGTACAAAGTAGTAATGATTTAAAGTTACTACTGAACCATGCGAGTCCTATAGTCATTTCGCAGTGAGGCAACAGCTCCAACCACTGCCACACAGTGCCGCCCCAGTTGATTCACTGAAAGAATAATTGCCAGATGAACAACTAACAAGGTTAAAGAGCCTAAATTCTCAACATGTTTTGAAAAGAAAGATAAAAAAGTGGGATATTTTAACGACTCTTTAATCAGCTGTTTTGGCCAAATGTTTAGCTGAAGGTCTTGGGAAATACGTCGTAAGCAGAACTGGAAACAAAACAACCAACCCATCAATTATTTAATCAGCAGAAAATTATTCTAACACAAATCTGATTAACTTCACTCACTGTCTTGGCTCTGGGCTTAAAACCAGCTTTCTTCATCAGCCAGGTTCAATTAAAACCTAAGTAGTGTGATTAAAAAAATTCAGATATTTTCAAGCCACGCCATTTTCCCTCTCATTCAGATTTCCAAAAAGAATCAGCGATTAACAAGTTGTCATGTTTTGTATCTCATTTAAATATTAAACATTCTTTGATTGAATGCACATCTCCCACCGCCTTTTCATGCCGGCCTTTTTTACTTTTATTATTTTAAATATCCCTTTGAGTTCCTGCTTTTAAGTCTGCATTCATTGGTTCTACCAGTAATCATTCTGAAACCAGAACATTTATACCATACCACTTACAGCAGCATGGCCAACCAAAGTGATGTACAGCAAAAACAACAGAAGCAAAGGACACACAGGATAAAATGCATAGATCAAAATAGGTCAAGATAAGAACTAAATGGCTAACAATATAGAATACAGCCAAGTTAAAATCTACTCACACAGTGTCAAAAGCCAGAGAATAAAAGTGTTTTCAAACGAGACTTAAAAACAGCGAGAGAGGGAGCATGTCTGACATGCAGTGCATTTTTAATTCTTGCAGTTTAATTAATTCTTATTGTAAGCTAGGAAAAAAAAGGGTTCTGTATTGTGTTGAAACAGTCACTTTTGTTATTTCTGTTTTTAAACCACTTACTTTTTCCCTTGTGCCATGAAGGTGAGAGATCATGTCACTACCTGCATCTGTGCCAGTTAGTCTGCCTGTCTGTTAGCAAAGTACCATATTTTTCACCGTACTGTCGCACCGCCCTATAAGTCGCATCAGTCCAAATATGTCTAGTAAAGTGGAAAAATCCATAAATACGTTGCTTTGATGTATACGTTGCATCTATTGTACTTCACTGCTGACAACCCGGGGATGTGAGCCGGTGGTGTGCCAATAATGGACTGGCTGCCAAATGGCGGCCGTGGGAGCGCGCACGGGAGGACTTTAACAAGAATTTAACTAGATTAATACTTAAATATAAATATTTGTTTGCTCGAAATTATAGCAAAGGTGTGTCTCAGCCTAACTTGTCCTTAATAAATATGCACTTTGATGTCAAATCAGCTGCATTTTCAAAAGCCGATACGCAGAAACATGAACGCGCAGAGGTCGACCCACTGTCCATTTCTTCAAAATGTATCAAGATAAAAACAATTATTTGATTGCTCGACTTTACAGTAAAGATGTGTCTCAGTTGAACTTTGAATTAATAAATGCACTTCATTGGCCAAATTAGCTGCGCTTCACCGGGGCAGCGCAGCAAAATGAAGCTGATTTGACTGTTGATCCAGTCAGATGACGGTGGCAGGCTATGGCAAGCCGAGTACGTCACTAATAGCCACTGTTACCTATTACATGATACAACGGCATGCTATACTGCTCGACTGCCATCTAGCGGCTGAAAATGGTGGTGTTCAATATTTTCAGTCAGAATGAATGAAAACAGTCATATCTTAGCCAAATAATTGTTTATAAATATGGGAAAAAAATCCATGAATACGTCGCTTCGGCATATAAGTCACAGGGCATGTAAATTATGCAAAAAAAAAAAACATGACTTATAGAGCAAAAAATATGGTATGTCATAAACTCCTGGACAAATTTAATGAAATTCTTTGTAATCATTAATTTTACATCAACATCTGTATTATAGCTGACGGAAAATGACTACCAACTACCTGACCTAAGCAAACACAAAAACACTATAAGTCAGTCAATTTTACAGCTGTTGAGCTAACATTTGGTGTGGTAGTAGCTGAGGCTTATCACAAACAGCCCAACAACAAAACTGTGCTAACAGATCTTGTGTGATTGCGCAATCACACACAATGCTATTTTTAGCATTTGACTGAAACGGCTAAACCTTTGTCAATTTTTAAGATCAGATCATCTTATTTTAAATATGGCACAAAAATTGATTTGGCATGAGTGATTGGCATTTCTTCAAGAAGTACTGGGCAATTATTGTTTTTGTGGTCTTTTTAATTTTATTTTACATTGACTGTGATGTTTCCTAATGTCTGAACACAAAAGACCTTTAGGAAATTACATTTTTTCTGGAATATAATTACAAACTCAAACATGAGTTTTATTTTTACCATTGTTTTGGTTTATAAAATGCCATAAAGCCCGTTCAGTGGGAGCAGATTTGATTTGCAGCGAGAGCCTTTTAAACTATGAAAACTGGAACTATAGCCAAAAGCAGAGCTAAATCTCTTTAATGCTGGGATTTGGTGAATATAGAGGCAATCTCCCACTTTACCCATCCATAAAACTGTGCACGTGCTGTTTGCTGAAGGTCAGCTGCATATATGCACATAAAGAAACACAGACATAAAACTAATAAAGAAAAACAACTTATTAATGTGCAGATACATTTTGACTGCTGACGCAATAATGTGAAATTAAAATATAAAATTAATAGCAAAAATTGAACAATAATGCAAACTGTGAAAAAAAAAAGACTGGATAATATCCGGATGTTTATTAAACCCTAGTCTATTACAAAGTATTATATTCTCACAGCAGCAGCTCTGTTTGTGTGCTCACACAGCTGAATGTGTTTGTGTCTTTTTAAATCAAAGCATGGTGATGCAAAAGCACAGCAATAGGGAATTGGTTTAAAAAAAAAAGGATAATGCTACAGGGCTGTGAAAAAGAAAGGAACTCTCCATCACTTAGACTATGGGAGAACAGGCGTGAAAAGTGAAGAATAATTACAATGTTAAAAAACAAGCACAGAGTGATTGTCTATCAGCTTCCTCAGAGGTATTGTTTCCCGAGCTGGCTCTTTTGAATCTATGCTCTCAGTTTGAGGACGTTCCACTTGATTATGTTTAAAATTTTCAGGGGTGTTTGAGAGGAAAAAGCCAGGTCTGCATAATTGCACTACTCTTCCCTGAGAGTTTATAAAGCCACTTTAAAGCTCTGCTGGGAGCCTAAACTGAACTGTGGTTGTACTGGGCACCAACTTCACTTATCAGTATTTGCCAATTGTTATTTTATTTACCATCGTTGACCTTTCAAAATGCATAACTGCTATATATATAAGAGAATAACCTTCACATAAATGTGAAGAAGACAAAGGAGATGATTGTGGACTTCAGAAGGGACAAACACACCCACACCCCACTGAACATAAGAGGATCTGCAGTGGAAGTGGTCTCCAGCTACAAGTACTTGGGTGTACACATGAATGATAACCTCAGCTGGAGCAACAACACCACCAGCCTGATCAAGAAAGGTCATCAGAGACTCTACTTCCTCAGACGGCTGAGACGAGCTGGTCTGAGTAGCTCAGTCCTCACCTCCTTCTACAGGTGTGCAGTGGAGAGCATCCTGTGCTCCAGCATCAACGTGTGGCATGGAGGCTGCACAGCTGCAGAAAGAAAAGTTTTTTTTTTTTTCATTCAACCTTTATTTAGTCAGGTAAATCTTTTGAACCTCATGGGCTCATTTACGAAAGCGACCTGCTAAAACTAAAGAACAATGAACAGCAATGGTAGAATTTCCTTAAACAATAAACAATAAACAAACAAACAATAAACAATAGAAAACAAAAGAGAGAAAAAAATATATATATATTTTTTTTTAACAAAGTATCAAAAAACTAGCAAAACATTATAAGGTATATGTATAAAATCAAAGACAGGAACAAATCTGCATTGGTTTTTGCCAGGATTCCAACAGATTCTGAAAACCATTTAGAGAAGTCAAGTTCGAGAGCTTCAGATCTTTTTGTAAGATATTCCATGAAGCAGGAGCGGAGTAGGAGAAGGCCCTTTTTCCAAGTTCAGTCCTCACTGACGGAACACTGCAGGTAATCATGTCCTGAGAGCGCACGCTGTAGCTGCACTCACGCAAAGACATGTAGGAGGAGATGTATGAGGGCAGCAGACCAAGAAGTGATTTGAAGATGAAAATGTACCAGTGGAAGAGTCTGCGTGAGGTTAATGATGTCCAGTTAACCAGTGAATACAGGGTGCAGTGGTGGGTACGATAATGTAAGGGGTAAATGAGGGGGTCAGTTTAATACTGACCTCCTTTTTACCTTAATTTACTTATTCAGATTGAATAGTAATTTCACGGATTCTCTTCTTTTTCAGTTTATTCAATATTTCTGTGATCTTTATGATGGATAAATAAACAGAGCCATTAAGTGACAATGGACACGTTAACTTAGTTTGATATGTCAAAGAGACACTATCATTTATTTAAAATAAATCAACTAAATTAACACCATTACACTTGATTGACATGATTTCACTTTCTTTCAATTCAAATACGTCAGCACACTTGAATTCAACACAACAGACATAAATATTAGATGTTACACATATTTAGTCTGAGGGGCATTTCAGCTTAAAATATAGTTTCCAGCTTAGGTTGAGAGGGAAAAGAAATAGGAGGAAAGATTTAAGAAGAACATTATCCTGAGCATGAGACCAGAGTGACACTTCCCATCAGACTTCTGCTAAAATCCAGGTACGTTTTGTAAACAGCTCCTTTACCTTTTGACGACCGCCCGGTAAGAGGGAAGACACCAGCCTTCAGATGCACAGAGTCCTTTAGTCCCAGCACGTCCAAAACTGGTTTTAGTTTACGTTTCAACGTCTCCTGGCTTCCGCGTTGGTCATCAGAGAATATGTCAGCTTCAGGCCTCTGACTTCAAGATAAACTTATTCCAGGAGGGAATAAACAAAGTTTTGAGCTCGGCTTGTTCGAAGTAGACTCATAACAGCCTGTTATCAGTCCTTAGCTGAAGACGCCGGTCGTTAGCTCTTGACCACACGTGTCCAGCTCTTGGGAAAGTTCACATCTCTTTGGAAGTTCCCAGCAACTCTCTGGCGCGTTCTCGCACAGTTTAGAACTTAAAGAGCAGGCACAAAGAGAGGAGTTCACTTGTCTTATCAGAACCCAAGGTTACAGCAGCAGAGGGAAATTGTTTAGGAAAAGACAGAGCAGCTGGAGCCTTGTTCATGAAAAACAACGGATTAAACTGTCTTCTTATTTCTAAACAAAACAGTCGGGTCTCTGTGACCCGCAATTTCACCTTTAACATAGCAGTGAACACAGTTTAACTCTCACAGAATAACACAGCTTAAAAAGCACACATCATGAAAATGACAAAAGTTATTCTTTTGATCACATTAGAATAAAATCAAAGATAGAAATAGTCTCTTTTGGTGACTATATTTATCAGATTATAGCTAAATGAATGATTTTGTAGTAAATGTCTTGCTTTACTGAGAGGTCAGTAAAGGTCATCACTGGACAGTTCAAAAGTACACAGGTGTCTTAAAAGTGGACAAGGTCATGTCCACTACATCTCCCCCCTTTTGGAAGCCATCGCCAGTCCTTGGGGATGGGGTCCAACACGAAAGGAAACCTTGAACTGTCTTTGATCTTGAAGTAATCCAGCAAGTGGAGAAGAAAAAATCAAAAATTATAATCCCATAAAGTTTTTGGAAATTTCATACTGTTCGGAGGTAATCCTAATGCGAAAAGCTTTTAATCCTTCGGAAAACAAAGTCTGTTAACTCCTGGAAAACAAAGTCTGCGATCCTTTGGGAAACAAAGTCTTATAATCCACAGCGGTAATTCCATAGCAGTAATTCCACAACGATTAGTTTTGTTGATTGATCAGCACCAATTGTTTTCATAATCAGCATGTAGAGGGGATCCCTCGATTGACGCAGAGGAGGCGACCCTTGGATGGAGGTTGAAGACCAAGCGTTGGAGCTGCAGGTCCCACATCGAAGGTTGTTGGCTGGTTGGTTTCCAGTCAGTGCCACTCTGGTTCTATGTGTCATGCAATTATGTGGATTTTTAAGGTGGGCTTATGATTGGGATTTTACATTAAGCCTTACCTATATGCACCTGGTATGTAAGCTATCATGGTTTAGATCAGCTACACTTACCAATTAAGGGGTGGATCAATTCTGTAAATTTAGATATAGGGATTTGTACCTATAAAATTTTGGAGGGCTTCTGTAACGAAGGCCTCTAATTCCAAACTATTCCTCCATTCATTACTTAGTTTAGGTTAAACTAAAATAAAAATGAAATATAGTTTGATCTAAATGTCTGTTGTCTTTTAGACGAACGACGCAGGATTTGGTATTCCTAATAAATTTTGAAGTCTATGGCGAGACTCATCAAAATGAATAGGTAATCTAGAATAGAAACGATCGAATCGGTTCAATTTAGAAATTGTGAGACCAGCGTAGTTTATGGTACCTTGGGTAGCTTTAAACTACATTGACTCTTCAACGATTGAAACTTAACAAAACGAACTGCATGTTGGCATAGTTAAATCCATATCATTCATTAACCCATGTTAATACAAAACCTTTTTGGCTGGGAGTGTTCAGAACTAAAACAATATCTCAACTAATGACAACAGTAATGACTAAACAACAAGGAAACAAACGTTTCACTGCTTCGACACACTCTTGTCGTCAGATTCCAAAGTGCAACACACACAAAAACAGGTCTCAACTTTATGACCGAGGTCAAATTAAATCTCGTGGATTCAAACGGTTGTTAAGGTTAGTTTTTTGTTGTGGGTTTTAAGCTTAGCGTTTCTAAGTTCAAATTGGATAATGCGACTTATAGGGTGGGAAATATGGTAGTTTAAACCTGATTAGTTTATTTACTAACTTGTGTTTGGACGACCTTATTATCCCATGAAGTCGGTGAGTTTGTGAGATCTTTGTCTTTTGTGGAGTCATTGAACGCCTTGTAAGGTTTGATCTGATTTCGATGTACCCATTTAGCAATTGGCTCTTTACGGCCTTTGCTGATTTTGATTTCGTAGACGACTGAGGACACTTTATCTGTTATCAGATGAGGTCCAGTCCACCTGGGCATTAGTTTGCGGGCGAGAGTTCCGGTCCCGGACTCTCCTTTCCCGGTTGTTGGGGCGAACGTATAGTACCAGACTCTGTCTCCCACTTGGAGTTCATTGTGAGAGGCCTTCTGGTCGTAGTACGCCTTGCGTCCTTCAGCGGATTTTTCCAGGTTTTTCTGGGCGAAAGCAAAAGTGTTTCTGAGGTGTACATTCAAATCTTTCATGTATTGTTGTGTAGTGTAGGCTGTCGCCATGGCGGCGTCGCCTGGTTGGTACAACAGGTGTAGAGGGAGAGTCATTTGTCGACCGGTCATCATCTCGAAGGGAGAGATGCCAGTTGATGTGTGTGGAGTGGCTCTTATGGCCATGAGGACCAGAGGGAGTTTCACGTCCCAGTCCTTGTGGTTTGCAGCCACGTATTTCTTCAAAATACTCACCACAGTTCTGTTTGCTCTCTCGACTTGGCCTGAAGCCTGTGGGTGGTAGCCGACATGAAAGTTGGCCTTGACGCCTAGCGTCTTCCACAGTTCTTTCATCACTTCACCTGTGAAGTGTGTACCTTGGTCTGAGTTCACCCTAAGGGGAAGTCCAAACCTTGAGAATATATGATTCATTAACAACATAGCAGTAGTTTGTGCTGTGTCGTTAGGAGCTGGTAGGCATTCTACCCATTTGGTGAATGCACAGGTTACCGTGAGAAAATATTTATTTCCTCTAGAGCTCTTAGTGAGTGGTCCAACCCAGTCGATCTGGAGGTCAGACCATGGGAATGCAATGCCTCTGCTTTGCAGTGGTGCTCTGTGAAGTGGTCTGGTTGGCTGAAACTGGCCACAGACCACGCACCCTTCAATGTAGTCCTTGACATCCTTTTTCATTCCAGGCCAATAGGCAATTTGTTTTAATGCCGTCAGCGTGGCTTTATCTCCTTTGTGTCCTGCGGACGGGAGATCATGGGCATGGACTAACATTACCCCCCTTTGGTCATGGGGAACCACGAACACAGGTGAGGACGTTGGTCCATGAGCGAAAGTTAAGATGCCCTTGATTAGTTTTAGCTGTTTGCGCAGCTGATAGAGGACCTTAAGGTCTGGATCGGAATCCAGGTCGTCTTTAGACGGACTATTTTTGTTCGGATCAGTCAGGTACAGTATCATGGAGTTGATAGCAGGATCCGACTTCTGTAGTTGGATGATGTCTGGGTCAGTCAGTGCAGGTCGTACAGAGACTGCGTTGTCAGCAGGTCTGGCTGCGGCCTGTGCACGTGTGACTGCCATAACTCTGACTGAAGGTTGTGTTGGCAGAGTCTCGATTAACCAGGAGGGGTCGAAGGACCATAGAGGACCTTCGTCGGCTCCTTCTTTGGCTAAGGAGTCTGCAATGTCATTGTAGTGCTTGTCATCGCCTGGGACTCTAGAATGCCCTGGAACTTTCTTCCAGTAGATCTGTAAGTCGTGTGATGTCACCAAGTGATCACACGCTATGAAAAGCTCTTTGTGTTTGACCACTTTTCTGTCGCTTGTTAGGAAACCGTTCTGTTTCCACACAGCGAGGTGACAAGCGAAACTCAAACGAGCATAGTTAGAGTCAGTGCAGATGACTAGCGTCTTGATGGAGCGTTCTACTACCATCTGGAGAGCTAT